>JABFOV010001124.1:2953-27814 GCA_022817685.1 Aradophagus sp. ZL-2020
AAATTCAGTTCAATTAAGAAGTTATGTTCCACGTACTTTACACTGAAAATATTTTCACGACCGTAATAAATTATATGGTATATTTGATTAAAGTTAAATATTCTTAATCCAAAGTTTTTTTTTTTTTTGGCGTACTACAAAAACATTGCTTTCGCATTCTTTTGATGCCTTTTGAATTTCTTTTTCTCAAAAACTTGAAATTTCATTTTTTTATAGATGGTTTTATAAATATACATAATTGTGTGAATATTGCAATTATATTTTACAAATTAACAGCATATATAACTCTTTTAATCTGGATAAGTGACGATTCTATTTTTTAATTTTGTTATAATTTTAATTTCTTCATAAAATATTGATTGAGTCGATTCATGTTTATACCTGTAATTGTATGATAAAACATTGTCAGTTCTAGTAATCTTGTTAAATCGCAGCTTCTTATTTTGTTAAAGCACTTTTTATTCAATAAGATAAACAACTGATAACTTTGTTTAATTTTTATTTACTCAGTCAACAATTTTTATCAACAACTTGAGCTTCGCATAACTAGCAAGATCTTGTCGATCAAAGCCGAACCACAACTCACGTATTTATGCAATTAACTTGCAAGTAAATTGTTCTACCCAAGAGTTTGGAACTCGAACTTTAGATTTCGTACAATTGTTTTCAGCAAAAGTTTGAACTGAAACCAGACAAGTGTCTGAATTTTGTTAGCAGCAACGCGCAAACATCATTAGCATTCCACTTGCGCCTTATTAATATTATAAACGTACATTCATCGAGTTCTAAACCTATTTTGCAATTCGAATTTTAATCATTCCTCTATCAAAACTTTCTTTATTTTCCGATAACTCGCCAATTTCGACGTAACAATTGAGACATCAAAATGACTAATCAACTTAATCTTCCATAACTAATGTGTATCGCTTCAGATTAAGTGTCTTTATATTGTAGAATCTGTTTTCCGAATGAAAAAGATACGACGACTGCAGGCGATGATCAAGATCACGTTACTGCGCACCGCTCGTCACTTAATTCCACTGATCATTGCTCTTTGAAATGAGAATAATGTAGGCGAATGTAAAAATAAATATATAATGCGACGAAAAATTATGATGAAAAAATTACTATACGAGATTTAATGAGCTGTACCATAAAAAACTATCAATTTTAATGTATGAAAAAATCTTATAAAAAGAGATAAAAAATACACGAAAAATAATATAAAAACATCTTTTCTTTAAAGTCTTTTGATTTCTTTTAAATTATTCATAGAAAGCGCTTTTAGTTTAAGATTACGTCAATTTTAAATTCAACAGATAACAATATCTTTATCGGTAAACGTAATGATGACAATAATCGCATTCTGGGCTTTCAACAAGCTCGCGAAACAAATTGCCGCTTCAACAGAGTAAGCCGATGTTGCCGATACTGATGTTGTCGGAATTGTTATTCCTATCTTGAATTTAAGTGTAAAGACACTTACGTCGTATTGCCTTACTGCTGTAAGATGAGCTGTGCTGCTGACATCTGCATTTCCCATGCCTCGCACCACCTTCTTATCTCCATTGTTTTCTCATTTTCTCTCACTATCTTTTTCTCCGCAATGCATATCAAAACATTATAATACTTCAACAGAATTATTTTATTGCAAAACAAATTGCATTTGTTTCTATACTTTTGCAGTATACTGTCTTTAAGATAATTGGAATCGTCAATAATGTGGAAAAAGTGTTATAACTTTCAGCACTCCTACCAGACTAAATACACTTTCATAATATTTGTATACCTATATATATATTCTTTTTCAGTAAATCATAAAGAAAAGTACTACAGTTGTAGCGCATGTGGCAAAGCCTTTCGCATAAGTCCTATAACTGCGGCATTTTTTCTTGTAAATTATTGAAAAAAAAAAAAAAAAATATGTATATATGATATTGATATATGATTCCGTGTGACGGAACTGTTGAAAACTATAGCAGTTTTTTAAAATTATTTTTCTGCGTGTAAACCCTAACTTTTTATTATCTCACGAACTTTAATCGCTCGATTACAATAAAGCTGATGAATCTAAAAAAAAAAAAAAGAAAAAAAATGGAAAAGAGTAAATCAACAGAAAAAAAAAGTTAAGTTATCTTAATCGTCGTCGTGTAACTAATCTTTTCAAAGTTTGATTGCGACCGTAGTCCGATACAGATTCTGAGAACCACCGCGAGTCGTTGAAAGCAAAATATAAAGAGAATCAAGATACCATAAAACGTATCGCCTTTCACGACAAATAAATTCACGACACTTTTCATTTAATATTAAATGCCATTTGATTGCTTTCGACAGTAACGAAGGACGGCAGAAGTAGCGCATTATTGTCGGCAAGTCGTCGTCTTACATTCGTCGTTTCGGCTACGAAGACAAGAGAAAAGAAGCGCTTGGAACAAGAAAATGTTTAATTCACGAACAATCAGTCGGAGCGTATCTTCGCGGCGTCTGTGCAATAAAAACGTAGAATGAGCGCTTAATTTTACGCGGTCTCGGATGGAACTCGGTTAAGCAATTGAAATTAATTATTAAACGGGCGTTGTACATAAAAAAGGGAATACAAAAATAAGTCCTGGTTCCAAGCTCGCCGTTGCTTTATTCACCAGGGTCCATAAATACCGCCAAGTATCTCGCTTACGTCAAGAGACATTTCGTACAATGCAGCAATTCAAATGGCATTTAACTCCCGCGCTTTGCAAGTATACGGCCATGCCTGTGAGATCGTCGAACGTCTGCTACCTCAAAGTTACGGCATTTTTAAATTAAACTTTTCAAGATAATAAAGACTTTGAATCTTGTTTTTTGATGAAAACATTTATCTGAATTGTGTCGTCTTAAAATACATTGAATTAAAGACATCCTCGCACATCCTCGTTCACAACTTATATTACTTTATATTTGATAGTTTACAAGGAATCAGAAGAAAATGTTGTAAAATCCACTTGTTTTTATAAGGAAACATTTTAATTTCTGTTACATAATCGATTGCTATAAATTTAAATTGGCTAACGATGTGAGATAAAGACGATAGAGAGGGCCAAGTCAAGCAGCTTTCACGGAAGGATCGCAAATGGATGGGTGACTACGAAATAAGAATACTTCCAAAATTAAAAATAAAACGAATAAATCAAGACGGAGATAATGATGACTGCGTATAAAATAATAATGATTTTTTAAAAAATGTTACAACTTATAGTCAAATTCAATATTTTTATTACAAAAAAATATTATCAGATGAAATGTGTAATGAATTGTAATTTTATCAATATTCTCGTAATACAACACTTTTCAAATGAAATATAGTAAAATTTCTGATAACTTGTTTACAATCAATTGCGATTCAAAATTTTGCTGATTTGATAGCCTCCGTCGAAACAACGCACACGACCAAACGCGAAATACTGAGTAAATTCAACGTCGACGTTAATTCCCGTGATTGATATGTCGCTTTTACAGATGAATGAAAATCGCGCGAGCGAACGCGTAGAAAACAGCGCGTTCGACCTGTCGCCCAGTCAGCAAACGTTACGCTTTTTTTCTTCCTTTTATTTCTTTGCAGTCTCGGTCGTAAATCGCGATCCACGGCATTCGATCGAGAGTCCCAACTCCGCGACATTTTATTACGTCCGAGTTTATTTGAACGTGCACGTGGAATCCGTAACCGAACACCTAGCAACGCACGGCTGCCACAAAGATAACGCGCCGGAGTAACGCGAAACTCATTTCGCCGGCGGTAATTAATACAAGGCAGTTTTGCCCGCTTTTATTCGTTTGCGTCGGTTCGCCCGAGGAATTACCGCGCGCGTTTTGAATAATTTTCGCCGACAATGCACACTCTCGTGTACGCAAGGTAGTTTCAACAGAAGTAATTATATCACACGGCGATTGTTGATGGTATTGACGCAATTTCGAGTTTACCGGGGTTACTATACCTTGTTCAACTTTTGTCGCGACAGAATGACTACGAATTCGACGCGAGTCGTCTCGATAACCGCAATTGTATTACGGCAAAACCGGACGGAGTTACATCGACATAATGACTCTAGTCGGGTACGCATTGCTGAGCTTTTCACAATGAATAATAAACTTTCCGACATTCGTAAATAAATTTGAGATAATGAATTGTGCTTGAGTGGAAATCGTTAGTTTGGCACTTTGTCGTATATCATGCACGTGTGACTGTGTCGTAACAGAACAACGTCGTTTAAAATTTAGATTAAACGACTGTGAGAATTGACAAAACTTTATAAGTATTAACACAGATACTTGAATGAAAATATTTAATGTAGAAGTATCTGCAAATTAATGCGAAATTCAAGCAGCGTAACGATTGTTTTTGTGGAGTTGATCAATTTGTTTTAAAATTATGTGAGTATGCTTGTACCAATATGGCAAATGTTCTTCAAGTTTTCATGAACAAAACATTTCGTACATATATAATACACGAAATCGAAGTTTAAAAATGATTGTATGATATACTTTTCTTCATACAAATATTATTTCTGTGATTGAATAATTTTACAAGCTCGAATATTCCAATGAGAATATAATTTTTTTTTTCATTTTTGATTAAAATTACGTTACTAAGTTATTAAGTTGTATATAATCAATTATCGTTTATTAATAAGCGTTGGAAACTTGAACCATATTATGTCAACAGCAGCTGAAAAACATGGCAACCATCGCAATAATCATGGCGAAAATTGTCACAATTTTTGTTTTGATGATATCGTTGAGGTTGATACTGTGATATCTAACTGTATAAAAGTTACACTGAATAAAAAAAGACCAGCGTCATTAGTGGAAGCTCGAAACTACAAATGAGCCGCTGCGAGCATTGGTCGATGGTTCTCTCGAAGTTATTTCCTCGTTTCAAAGACCAGCCGTTACGTAACCTCGGTTACAACATTGACACGAGCGTTGAAAAATAGCCGCGACCGAGGTACAAGATAACGATTATTAGTCCGAAGTGCAAAGTGATAGGGTCCGGACAAATGGAGAAGATAGCCCTCGCTACCGCATATGCGGTCATGAGTTGCTTATATCGAAGTGGCCTGGGAGGGTCGCGGCTCGCACACGGCTAACCGGCGCGACAACATCTCGGGCTTCCTTTACCGCAACACCGTGTCTGTCGCGCACATAAACGTTATTGGTATATATGCGCGCGCGCTTCTGTCCACGCTTGGCTGGCCGATCTAATTACACAGTGGCAACGGCCGTAATTACATATTACGGTCGTTGCTCCGCTAATGGTGGAACAAAAATTAAACGACGTTTCGTTTATTCGCGCGATTAACACCTCGCCGCGGACCCACTGGCCCGTTTCACGCCGTTCGGTATTCCGGTCGGGTCAGAGGTAACGATCTCGGAATTGCATCGAAAGACGCGCCGCTTCTTCGCGGCTAGCGTTTCACGTTTGCCTCGCGAGTTAATGATCAATAAAAATAAGTATAACAACTGTTCGGGACGGAGTCTCAAATCTTAAGTGACTTGACGAATTAACGAGCAGTAGTTTTACGGCGTTAAAAGTACTCGGGGAATTTTATTGATTTGTCCTCAAATTCGGATGTACGTGTGATTTAATTACTGAAACGGCTAGACTGAATTTAAGAGAAAATAATGCATAGTTGTCAAATGTTACACACGAAGTAGCAAGTTATTCAAGAACACATATAAATCGATTATCTATCGCATGTAATGGTTCATGTATATAAATGCATCTTGAGGCACGGTACTTTACAAATACTGAAACGTACGTAATGTA
This sequence comes from Aradophagus sp. ZL-2020, assembly GCA_022817685.1. NCBI lineage: Eukaryota > Metazoa > Arthropoda > Insecta > Hymenoptera > Scelionidae > Aradophagus > Aradophagus sp. ZL-2020. The sequence continues at coordinate 8,754 of JABFOV010001124.1, forward strand.
TGACTGTGGCAGCACAATTTTTCCCTGAGCCAGACTCTCAAGTGGTGTTCTTAGGTTACCGTCGGTAAAGCAGTTCTTGCTGGCTTTACAAGAAATTCCTGCGTCACACAGAGGAATTTTATTTTTACAGACGTTCTAAGGGCTGGCACAGAAAATTGTTTTCCACTCACGAAAATCTTTCTTCGTTCTTCGTTCAAGAATCACTAAGTTTAGTTATTATTTTCTTCGATTAAAACCTAATTTTATCCTGTCAAGACATTTTTTCTTGACTTAATCACTTAGTATCTTGGATTTAGGAAACTTTTCTTGGCTCAAGAGCATTTATTCTTGGCAAAATATCAAGGTACATTTTGTCTTGAACCAAGATATTTTTTCTTCACTCAATACATCGTTTTTATGAGTGCAGACAAACGGTATGAAAAGTATAAAAACTCGAAAATCAGTCCATAGGCAACCCGCGCGAAAAAGTTACAAGTCTGGATCTCAAGCGCGAGCCAGCCTCTTGCCAGATATGTGCCATGTCGTTGCCAGGCTGGTTCGCGCTTGTGATCCAGACTTGATACCAGACTGATGCCAAACTTATGCCAAACTAATGCCAGAGTTGTTTCTCCACCCGGGAACGCAAAGAGCTGTAGATAGTCTTTTCCCACCGTCAAATCAATGACGTTTAAACCTGGTATCCGAAATCCTGTCGAAAACCATGTATAATTGAGAGGATCAAAACCAATGGTTAACAGGAAGCGAAAAAGATAAAAAGTAAAACTTTTTCTCAAGGTCCACAATTAACTGCCCGTAATCCGGAAAAAAGCCCTCGCGGATTACGTCAAAGTTCGCTTGCTTTCGGTCGGTCAATTTCCCAAAGTCTCTCTCTCCTTGCTTCATCCTCGCTCCCGCGGCGGAAATTGCGATTGGTACGAAAAGGCGCGCGGCGGGTTATCCAGCTTCGCGATAGCCGGCAAGTAATTGTAACATTTGCGAGAAGAAGGACGCGGAGCGGGGCAGAAAGAACGGGGCGGAAATTCGGTGCGCGCGGTGCAGCTGGCGTGACGCGTGTAAGCGAGGTGGCGCGACTTGTAAAACGCAGCGCCGGCTCGGCACGCATACACGTCGCCGACTATAGCCACCCTTGGTCCACGTTACGGGCCTATACGGTGCTATAGTTTATGCGTCGGCCGCGCCGCATTCCTCTCCCATGCTCCGGCCTCTGCCTCCTGCTCTTCTTCGTCTTCTTCGGCCCGACACACCTACGTTCGGCCGCGCTTCCACCGACGTACGTATAAGTTTCGATAAGACGACACGACCAAGGACTCGGCGCTCCTCTTCGCCGCTTCGAGGAAATCGCCCGCCGGCCGGCCGATTGTTCCCCGCAGGCTTTCGATCCGCAATCGGATGCGCAAGATTTCGCGTTTTAATTGCCTCGCCGACTCGGTCGACCTCGTGCGGCCGCGCGCGCGCAACAAAGGCCAACGGGTCAATTTCACCCGGGTCCACTTTTTGTCGCTCGCTTGCCAAGCAATTATTACCGCGGGATAATTGAAACAACTATCTTTACAGCTTTTGTTATTGTTTTTCGTGGTCGATTTCGATGGTCAGTAATCTCGAGAATTTGACTTCGCGGAGGAAAAGAATGTAATATCTATTTGATTAATACTGAAGTGGCAAAATGATGAAAAGAAAGTTGTGAAAGTGTAAACTGTATCTTTACTTAATTTTATGTAAATTCGATACACGTTTTTTACCACACAGATATTGACATCAAATTCAACAACTATTTGTAAGAAAATATTGAATAGCGATTTCGCAATAAGAATTCAACTTTTCTTTTTAGATCGTTACATATTTAATTGCAACATGCCTTTGCAGAACGAGTTTTAATTTCCTTTAAATACCACGAGTAAGCTTCGAATCAGAACGTGATCCCTTCAACTTGCGGACATTCTTAACTTGAGACGTACATTTCTAAGAGTACGTGGACCTAAAGCGCGAGTGATAAAACGCCCGGTTTTATATATGAAATTACCGGGCATAAAAATAAATGTCTTCTTTTCAAGCAATAAACGCCAATAACGCCAGGTAATAAGACATCATTTGTGTTGCTCGCGCCAAAGGACTCGGCTTTTCATCCGGCGCGGAAGTTCGAGCCCGCCGTAGCGCTTAAACTTGTTTTCGTTCCCGATGGAAAAGCATCAATAAAGACATCGCCGAAATTAAGTGGTTTACATGTCTTTTAACATATCTGAAAGTTCCATCGTCGTCGCTCGAATCTGCCTGGCAAAACGAAACTGAGAAATAATATTTCCAAGCACGAGGAAACGATGAAAATAGAACATCCTGCTGAGAGGATAAATTCTCCTCTTTTTGTCGGTTCTTTTTCCTTTGGAATTCATGAAGAGTGCGAATGATAAGGAAACCGCGAAATGCGAAAAGCTTTTTTTCTATGTTCTTCTTTCTTTGATCAACCGCAGATGCTGTAAATAATTTGTCATTATTGATTTTTACTCTTCGTTTTATTTGACTGTCATTTAGATGTTACCAGAATGTGATTGGAATAAATTAATAAATGAAATGGGTATCCGTTACTTGTTATGTATAAAGTGTAGGTCCTCATTTTTTCTACATATACTTATTTCTACATATACTTTGCGAAATTGTAAGCTTCGAATTATAAATCATGAGATTTTTTTTAATGTAAAAACGTTCACTAAGTAATGCATTATTATAAAACCTCAAAATACATTTTTTAAAACTGGGTACAACATGTTAAAAAACTAATTGATATTGATGTTGCATTTGAAATCACAGTTATAGGCTGCGTAAATAATTCAATATTAGAAAAAGCGTTTTCAAAATTTTAAGTAAGAGTCTTTTTAAGATTAAATGTTGTCGAAAAATGCAAGAATTGCATTAAAAAAAATAAGACAGAAACTAAGTAATAACTTGGTTACAGTCGGTGATCCAGGTCAATCGAATCTACAGACGACCGCGACATGAGGGGGTAACCCGACCTCAGTAAAATTATTTGAAAACACGACCAAACGAAGAAAAAAGTGTGAAACTGGTGAACCCAGACGAAAATCATACATTTCTCGTGTTCTTTACGCAATCACACGCGCGCTTTTCTCAGGACGACTCGGAGCAAAAAGCCAGGCAGGGTCCGTTGGCCGTGAGGCGACTCGGCCGGGCCGAAGAAAAGTCAATAAATCAAAACGCCAAAGTGGCTAATTAGCGTGCACTAGTGCGGGTTATATCTGGCGCGACGTGACATAATAAATAGGTGAGAGCGGGTTGATTCGGGCGAGGAAACAAAGGCCGCTCGCGGCCGTCGAAATTCCGGGGCAGGAGAGGGCTCGATCGAAGTCGGATTCGCACCAACTCCGCACCCGGGCGGGGGTACTTGTCGCCGGACTTGCGATACAGGCCTGAGCGGTGTATCAGGTAGGTATAGTTAAATGTGGAAGCGCCTTGGGTCAGACATAATGGTGCGTAGACCGCGGGTTAAACTGGCGGCGTTGGAGCAGGTTGAAACAGGCAAAGGAATGCCGGGCCCGAGGGTGGGGACAGCTGTTTCTTTCTCTCATTCTTACTCACGGTCGCCCTTCCAGCCACGAACCGCTAAGCCTCGATAGCATTCGATACTGGCCGCAATCGAAGCTATCGATTAAGTAAAAGTACTATCGGGTATCGTCGTGTCGTGTCCGACAACGTTTCCTACGCGAGCCATATCTGGCACACGTTTGCACGCAAATAAACGCAGAGCCGATTGATCTGATCGACCGACTGTTTGATTGACCCTTGGACAGAACACATCGCAAACCAATTTCGCCAAATTCGCGAGAGACTGTGTCGATACAAATTCTATTTGGAGGAAACAGCGACGGAAGAAAATGTAATCTGTCTATGAATTCGAGAATGCATAGACCTTTGTTATGAAAACTGCTATTGAAAATAATAAAAATTGCCATCATAATGTTACTAGATTTTTCTTAGGTCTTCATGTTTTCAAACTATTACGTAGATCGTATTTTAACTTGTCTTTTACAGTTTGACAACCAGAACAAGGCTACTTGTCCGAATTCAGTAATTTGATACTCGATATAACGACAGTAGATGATATTTTTAGAGCGAAACATTCTAAACGAATTTATCTATCTTTAAAACATTATTATATAATGTTTATAATAATGTTTTAGTAATTGGTAGTAATGATTTAATACCAAATAATTATCTAAATGTCTTAAATTATTACAATTTTAGAAAATATCTTTTGAAATAGATAGGGGCAGTGAATTCCTGACCCGAGCTCCTTCTGTAACTTTGGTCGACTTTAAATCCGATTTTTTCGTCGAACGCGGAAATTGCAATTAAAAATTCACAGGAAATCACGGTAATAAACTCGGCCCCAATCAGCCGTTATCTTCGCTTGGCCTGTCTTCGAATTCGACCTTTCGATCGACGCGTTATTAAATACGCGGGCGACGTAGGCAAGGAATGCCGACAATTTGTCGGCAATATTGATCGGATCTCGGGAAACAACAGGAGACCATTCGAGTCCAATTTTAATATATGAGAATAAATAGCGCGGGCACTACACTGCGCGTGCGTCATAATTGCTAATGAATTTGAATCGTGGTTTAGTTCGTTTACCTTTGGCAAGACGTTGCATTTCGCATAAAGGATTTGCATCTATTTCGTCGTCGAAAGAAAATCTTTTGTTCAACGTACGAAACATACAGATGAATGCAGTGAAAAAGCAAAAGCAAAAAGCAACAATGCACTTAACGTTTTTTTTATTTGAATCGGTTAAAAAATGATTATAGTATTTTAAGATTGTTATTGGTTGCTAACAATTTAATTAAATGATTAACTTGAATTTCTTTTTCCTCTATATTATAATTAAGTTATACTTATTAAACAAACTTTGTTTATAAAATTAACCCATTGTCAATTATGCATTTGTCAAGCTGCAATTCTGCATTTTTCAATAAAAACCAATGAAAATGTTGGTCTGATGAGTCAAGCCAACCGCAGGTCACTTTCAAACTTACGCACACAATTTGAGAACTATCCCTTTTACAAGTTTTTAGACCATAGTGTCAGCCATGTATTTCCTTAATTAATACCCTCAGAAAAGTACAGCTGAATTACTTTGCGAGAAAAAGCCGAAAACAATTATTTTTTTACAGCCCAAGGACATGACCTACTTTCTTTTGGACAAACTACGAATTACGGTTTGTCCATAAAATCTTAGATTGTAAAAACTACCGAGATCTCGAGTGATTCGGCTAAACTTTTTGCTGATTGCAATATACCCGTTCCCGAAATTCGGCCGCCTAGCCATACGAAACGCGCACGCATAACTCGTGAATTCGTCAGTCCTACACCTTTATCTACCGGCACGCGATAGAATCAGAAATTGCTATACCCGAAACGGCTGTTTGAAGATTTTTGTCCGATGAATCACATCCGCCGCAAGTGCGTATCGGGCCACGGAATCCTTTTCGTGCCTCTTTTTTCTTTCTATCCCTTTTCGCTCGTCTCGCTTTCGTGGCACTGTCGGCAAGTTACTTCATTTCGCACGGAACATATCGGTGATCCGAAACCACGCATACAAAGTTGAACAATTTTCTGCTGATCGGGCTCCAGACGCGATACACGGAATCGGTTAATATTTCGAACGATTTACGAACTTTGTGTCGTCGCAAAAATTTTTATGCAATGTTATCATACTTGTTCGCGAATAGAATTTTATACACTACATATATATGTCTTTATTTAGAGTTTAAAAAAGGTCGCTTAAAAACCAGTCACAGTAAGCGGAATTCACTTATTTTTAGAGTAAGACTAATAGCGATACGTATACTTACATATATATGTTAACATTAAGAATTCAATAACCATTTTTTATTAAAAAACAAACATCGTTCAATTGTTTTTCATTGCTCGGGTCTGCTAGACCCACGTGGTTATTAATATAGAGTTATCTTAAGTGACGTACGTTTAATTTAATAATATCACCACTATTGATCTCACGAAAGGGAACAGAATTTATAATAGTTGTAGATCGTAAATGTCAAGACTAGTACCAAAAACCAAATCCCGTAAAAACGACTTATCCGTCAAAATAACCAGTTATAATAATAGATTTATCGACAAGAAGTTTGCAACATTTATTTGCAACGAATTTCAACAAAATACAATTTCGTTGATAGAAAATCAATATCAGAACTTAAATGTATATTAGCACAAGAAAAAATAATGATTTTTTTCATTCAATTCCTTTGTTAAAATGATCTTTTTTGATTTGAAATTGATCGAAGTTGAAACTCGATGCCTATTCGATACGATCTAGAACTGTCGTATTAATTCCCAAATGACTTTATTATTCTAATCAAATAAATATCATTTTACTGTCTCGCTTTACTCGGGTCTGTTTTCGTTCGAGGGTTAACAATGCCCACTGCTGTATAAACAATTCCTCTTTCTCAATATGATTGCCGTGACTGCAAACCATCGCAAGCGCAACATTTCGTGGCACTTTACCGTTCGATCGTGTCATTCAACTCGGTCTCTATTGAAGTAAATTTTATTTCGCGAGGAAAGTTAATTCATATACAAACTGTTAAATGAAACGACACAGCGAGTCGGTTAAGCCCGTCGGCGGGAACAATGGGTTTTTGAATTTGCCATCGGAATGAATGAAACGCGTATTAAAGTCGTCGGGTCGTTGTTTGCAGAAGTCGCTTCTCTAATATCTTGCTCGACGTGTCGCCGCGACTCAAATGAATTGTAAATTTCCATACGACAAAGTCACGATTGTTCGTTGTACACCGCGGCGCAAAAGATTCGTTCCGAAATTTCAATATTTGCGAGCCACGTATCGAAAATTATATACATTATCGGCGTTTATCTGCGAAATTTTCTTATCGATTTCCAAGCTCCGAGGCAGAAGGAGCGCGTGATGTATTTTTATTTAACTTGCATCGATTTCAATTCGTATATCTCTTTTACTAAATAAACGCCGCAGAAGAAAATGTATGTACAAAAGATTATGGTTACTTTTGGAACACGATTTCACCTCGGTTATTATATCTGAGAGACGCGGTGCACCTGAAGTATCGGCTGAAAAAGCCGTTGAATAATTATATATATTTATGGATGAATATTAAATTATATTTCACGTTATCTTTAAAATAGTAATTAGAACGAGAAGCGGACTTTTATTTCCACGAACGTAATTCAGGCAACGTTTATTGTTTCGTTTCTTTAATTAAATCTCATCTCATTGACTGTACTGGAATCGAGGTTTTTAAGACAATATTAATATTGAAGAAACGGTATAATAAAATTACTAAAAGTAGGTGGATAAACCCTCGGATAATGATATAAAATTTCTATAAATATGCCATTGATGTAGTTTTTATTTTATACACTCGCAAATTATTTATTGTTTTACTAGTATTTATCAGAGGCATTACTTGACAATTTAAAGTCGATATTATTCGAGTAATCGACAGAAAATATACCGTTTGTAATGAGTTATTTTCATCTTAAAAAGCATGAAACATCAGAAGTGGCGTTATGAAAAACTTGCTAAAAGTACACACTTCCAATCAAACGATTATTCTCTCGAGTGTTTTTTGCGAAATTAACATTCAGTGGACTTCCAAATAAAAGCATATTACAACTCGAATATGAATTTCACGACAGTCAGTTGGATGGAAAATTGCCAAGAATGATATAATACTTGACTCGATAACTCCGCCGCTTTTCTAGTCACGTCGTTCCATCACTTGCGAATTAATCTATATAGCATTATAACAGGACCGCTGCGCGAGGTAATTCCGTCCGAGTTCTTAACCTCAATTTCACGAAAGATTTGTGCGGCTAAGTGCGCGTTGCGAGCGGCTTTTTGTTTACAGCTCAACTAAATAAATCCTTTGGACGAGCAAGATCGCTTGCTTAATCAAAATGTAAATACTCGTCGTAAAATTGCCATTATTTACGGCGATTGGTTCATTCTCATCAGATATCACGGACATTTCGCCAAGAAATTATTATTTTTACTTACTGATAGTAGTTGCTGAATGTAGAAAATGTAATTTAGAGAAACAGAACACTCACCTGTAACAAAAAAAATGAAGTGAAATTAATATAAATATTTTTACGTTGGCAATAACGATGAAATTTTTATTTCTTTTTTTTTGGAATATCATTTATTTCAACAATGATTAAATAAATGATACCACGTGAAACGTAACAATCATTCAATTTGAAAACGTTCAATTCTTTAACTTTACATGTACATTTTAAATACTTTCAGGATTAACACAATGGCACTACTTAATTACCTCAATACAAAAACCTCATTTCGTGTCGAATGCCAAAACCATGTCATTCTTAATTTAACATATTTTTCTGCTAAATTAATATAATTTTCTTTTTCCGTGCAGAATCGATTGCACTTATTAAATCTGCGCATGCACTGCACGCAATTTACTATGAGAGTAAAGTTAAGTCAAGTAAATACACTTTTATTCAAACTATTAAATAACCTAAGTGGAATGTGCCAAATAAAATCTTGAGTCGTTGTTACTAAATACTAATCAATCTAATAAATTACTTTGTTAAATTTTCTAAAAGTCATTTAAAATTATTTAAAACAATAATTTGAAATAAACTCGTTCCATTTTAAATAGCTTTCTGACAAATATATTTTTTGTCACGGAAACGTTCCATCTTTTTTTATGCTCGAATATTTGCGTACTCAAATGCCAAATTTTAGAGAATTCAACCAATATCTCTATGATTTATCGAAACGTTGTCCTCGGTGTTTCAATCGCAAAGAATTCTTCTGGATCAGTTTTTATTGTCAAAAATTTGACATTGGGACTCAACGCATCGTCTTCTCGAAGTACGAAAGAAAAGAATGAATAACGTAAAATAATGACGTTATGGTCGGTAATGCGAGTAATGAGAAAAACCGTGTTTTCGCCGAAAAGAAGAAACTCGCATAAAGAAGACACGTTTAATTGAACGGATTTCCTCAAATTCATCGAAGGCTGAATTCCTTCTTTGGAAACAATAGAGTTTCATTTGAATGTACAGTCACCGGCTTTCCATGATTTGGCTTTTTGTTACAAATAATTTACCGTGTCAAACAGACGGAGTTACCAAAAGGTTTATTGCGTAACAATCTTTTGGACACGGATAAAAATTTATTCGAATTTTTTCTCTAATTGGAGTGAACGTGTTCTGTAAGGCAAAAATTGTATGTTTTTATACTAAACAATTCAAAAAGTACCCCAAATTGGAGGAAAAAGGTCTATAATTGTACTATTATTTACATTTTTTTAGTTAAAATACCTAAAAATTTTGCCTTGTAGAACACGTTTAATCCAATTAAGGGATAAACTTGGTTAAAATTTCTGTCAGTGAGAATATTATACACGTAAAGTCAAAAAACAAAGTTTATAGTCTTTGTTATTAGTAATGAAACTCTTGTGAATTATTTGTCAAAAAAAAAAAAAAATAATAATAATGTAACTTCAACCATGTCACACAGCAGTAAATATAATATAATATAATTTGTGTAAATTTTTTGTTTATACAAATTAGTTACTGTTAATTAATAATAAAAAAAGTTAATGTAAAACTTTAATATAGACTAATGAAGATTGTATACAAATCAAAACGTCGTCCACTATAATGTGAAATAAATAAAATATACGTATTTATTGTCTGTTAGTTGGTAAGATTATTTAAATCATTATTTTCAAGTCTAGTGCACAAAACAGTAATTTGTGATGCTTTAGATTAACATGACTGAAATGATAGAAACGAAGTTTTTTTTTTTAGAAACTCAGAAAATCCTTTGCAAGAAAAATATTTTCGTACTTCAATTCAACATTTCAACGAGATGTGAAAGTCATGAGCAAAACGTGCGTTTAAATACGACGTGTGTTATTTTTGGACGCAACACTTCACGCATGGTATTAGACTATAAGTATCAAGGAGTGGGAGGAAGGGGGTCGACGATGCATAAGATTTATGAACCGTGTGACAACTCCTTATACTTAGGCGTTACTTGAAAGGATAAAAACAAATGCTTACTTTATGACGTAGGCGTTGTCTAAACTTTAGCGAAATTATCCGTACAAAAATAAAGAAAAAGTCAAAGAAAAGAGGACGAAAAGAAAAAGTATGCATCTTTAGCAATCATTCTACTTAATATGATAAGTGATTTTTAAGTTTTATTAGAAATTATTGTAAAAAACAATAAGAAATTTCTCAAAACATTTTTGCAACGTTTGCTAATGTGCAGGAAGTTTGCAACGTTTAATTTGCAACGAATTTGGACTTAGAAAATTTTGGATCGAACATTTTTTTATTAATTACTCATGATTTTAGCATTTTTGTAAAAAAAAAATGTTTTTGATCGAAATTTTTCCAAGTCCAAATACGTTGCAAATTAAACGTTGCAAACTTCCTGCACATCGTTTGCTAATTGTTTTACATTCAACTCGTTGACTTTTTTATGAAAATTGTTGGTAAAGAAAGCAAATATTAAAAGGGAAAAATATAAACAACTTTTCGTCGGATAAAAGACCGATCAAATTCGGCTGCGTTGGAAATAGTTGGGAAGGAAGTTTGTGAAAATTTTGTTCGGATTCATCTGTTTCGCCAAGCGATCCATGATCAATTTCGTGTGATATCGGGAAAGTCCAGGAGCCGGGCGTGGAACGAAAATGTCGGGATGGGGCAAGGAAATAAAGAAGAAAAAAGGCCGACCGGTGCTGTGGCGCGGATTATTATCTTTAATAAAATAAGTCGATTAAATGGGCAAATCGGCGCAGTCAAGGGATCACCGTCTATGGACGAATTGTTCGAGCGGCGCATCGACCGCGTCAGCACCGATTACGCCGACATCGGAAAATACTGCGTTTGATCATAATTCCCGTAGTAAGCCGTCAGTTTCGGTTATTATAATCCTCCGATTATCGTATAAGGTTTATGGAGATCCATTTATAACCTTCGGTATTCATTAAATCGTTCGGTCAACTAATTTCTATAACGCGCGGGATTTGTTTCATGCCTGAGTTGATGTTACGATTTATTAACAGGATTCTTTGACGACGGACCGAAGAAAGCATTTTCTTCATCGATGCTTTGTTGTCAAAATCTATACATTTTACACAACTCACGGAAAAAAAAGAAGACTCAGTTACTCAAATAATCTCCAGTATAAATATTGATAGAAAAATATGATATACATATTTATTAATTATAATTATTTGTTTGCATTTTATAAACGGATTCATTGTATAAACAATTTAAAATGATTCAACCTAGATTAACAGTACATAAACTGTGCATCAATAAAAAACGATCAAAAATTATACAAATTATATTTACATTATAAAATGAGAGCAGATTGACTTTCGTCAATTCGAAAACTTTAATCGACAAATTTAACTTGCAACGAAAATGTTTTACGACAAGATGTACTCGTCATAACTTTTTCAATTACCACTCACCTAGCACAAAGTAAAATCCGTGTGTTAACACTTGTTTAAATTTGTACAGTAAAGCAATAAAGATACGACAAGATTCAACGACGACTGATGTAACGCGCGAAATGACTCGAGTCGAGTCAAAAAGTCGTAAGCGTAATCTCCGTTGCTCGGCGTGACTTTGCGATCGGACAAAAGAAGGTGAGTTCCGCGTTTCGGTTGCAGCTGATTTTGGGTTTGGTTTCGTAGGTGGGCCATGTTAACTTTGCGGGCGCCTAAAGACAGGATGATCGCATAAGATTACGACCGAGGAAAGTGTACATCCGGAAAATGTAAACCCAAAGAACTGTTTACTCTAGACCTACGTCAAACAGAGCGTAGATCGCCTCGTGTATAATAAACGTCTGCTCGTTGGTAAAAGAGGATGGAAGAAGAAGTGAACGAAAGCGCCGAGACTCGGCCGCGCTCTTGATGAGAAAAAGAACAAGAAAAGGAGGCGGAGATAACCGGCGAGAGAACGCCACGATAGCTGCACTTTAATTTTAGACAATGGACACGAATATTTGATTCGACAAATATTTGACTTGAAACTCGTGACCGTCCTTAGTTAAAATCACTGCGGCGAAAAGAGCAGCCGCTTTGACGGTGTTCGGAATAACACTGGCTTCCAAATTTTCTTTCTTATGAATAGTATATTTCAATGCTAGACGTCAAAGTGAATCATTTCCAGCGGGTGGGATTTCACAACCCGAGCTGAAGGCGAGGAGGAGGGAAAAAATCCCACCCGCTTGAAAAGATTCACTTTGAGGTCAAGTACTGAACGATACTTTTCCTGAAACCACTGAAACTAATTTGTTTCCTGAAGAAAGGGATGTCCCTAGGGACGCAAAGTGCTCTCGGGCATGCGCCCTCAAGCTACTTTGCCTCCCTAGAGACGAAAAGTTCCATTTTCCTCCCGCTCCCGCATTGTGAAAAGTATCGGGTCGGCCTCGGGAGCAGTGGCGCCCTCGGCAGTAATATACTATTTTATACGTTGAAAATGAAATAGGTGGTAATAATAATTGAAAATTTAGATAAAGTAAAATAAAGTAGTAAAATTAAATAGTTGAAACTGAGATATTATATTTAACTGTATAGATACTAAGTATAAATATCCAGATAGTAAATCAATATCGCTTTTTCCGTCATTGATTTAAATGTACCAACGAAATAGTCTAAGAGAACAATTTTGTTGATTCAACGAAATGTTTTCGTGTGATAAGTAGAATAAATTTCGTGAATTTGCACGAACTCGGTATCTCAATGTGTAAACGCTCCATAGATAAAATCAAATGTATAGAGTATCTTGAAATACTCCAATACATGTGCTACATTTTAATATGTTACATGATAGTACTCTAAATTTAGAGGTTTAAGATAACTTACAATGCCAATAAAATTTCAATAGCTTTAATTGTCTTCTTTTCATCACTTAATGAAATCTTCTTTCTTGTTTTAAAAAGGAAAATGAGTGATATAAAAAATGATTATCTAGCCCGATTAATTTGTTGACTTAACAATATCGGCAGATTAATTTAACGGCCGACGAAGGTCAGCAGCGTGCGATTCATTAGCAAAGCTAGTCGCATGTAGCTGAGTGAGATTTTCGACGCCTTTCATCGAGGGGTTGACGTGTTCAATATTTTCGCGATAACAGAGCGAGGCATCGAGCCAAGCTGCACATTTTCTCTCCCAGTGGTCAACGCTGCACATTGATTGCGATGGCTCGCTGCACGCCAGGGTGTTACCCTCAAGGGCTCGACAACAATGAAACTATCGAATTGTTATATGCGATGTACATACGGCGGGATTCAATCGTACGTATTGATGGCTACGCAACATGTTCATCAAAGTCTTTTTTCAAGCAGCACTGTGCTCCGTTATATAATTTCATTTCGGATAGTAATAGACTGTCAAGTACATCGCTACAAAAAAAAATAAAATGTGGAGAACAAATTTACATTGTCTCTTGATGTACTATGATATTGAACCATGCAATGATAACATAAATTATGTTGTATATTATAGCGTGTGTAGCAAAATATAAAAATTAAATTAAGGCCGCTTCCCGGTTGTTTCCTTGTTAAACATTTTTTTTTTTTCCGTTTTGGTAATTAAATTTTGTGTATTAGATGCAAGCAGGAAAACAGGTCATTTATACGGACGAAGAAAAATTTTATTACAAAACATTAAATTAATGTTTACTAAGTAAAAAATACTCAGCTTTTTTATTAATTAAATAGATTTGTGGAACAATGATAATATAATGGCAATATATTAACATTAAATGGACAATTTCCTTTGATCGTTGATGTGGGTTTTATTTTTTTAGTGAAGAGTTCGAATTTGAAAAATTTTGTGTCACTTTTAAACCTGCCTCTTCAGTGTTTCCGTTTTAAGCTTGAAAAAATTTAGATTTTCGTTCCTTATTTCGTATTAAATAAATGTTCTAATAATTTTTGTCCAGTTAATAAATATGTAAATGCATACAAGATTGCTTAATCTACTTAAAAAACATGTTCTTATTTCAACGAACAAAAATTCTTTGAGCACTTTATTGCGACAAGACTTTTCTTATTAATAGTGCAAACATTAATAGTCACAAAATTAAATTAAAATGTATTTCTAAAACAAGCGATTGTTTTTCAAGCCAGATTAAGTTAATAATAGAAATATTCATGTGGTTTTATAAATAATACATTAATTTATTGAATGAATTGATATAATTATTTATAGTTACAAGAAAGATAATTCAAGTCATTTTTAGTTGCACGATTATAAATAAAATTAAAAGATCAATCTCATATGGATACAAAAATGTTTCAACTAATATATTACCTATAAATAGCAAGCTTTTATAAGCAGCAAGCATAAAAAAAAAAAAAAAAAATAGAAAGAAAGAGAAAGATTGTCACAGTAACTGTATTCATACACGACGATGCTATGTTTATTTATACCTTACATTGCCATTTAGCAATTTCCAAACGTCGACGGAAGAGAACTCTTCGCAAAGCGTCGTTTGCAAAAGAACGGTGAATAAGAAGCACGTGGAAAAGGCGCGTTTTTCAGCGCCGACGAATCGTTAATGACTTTCTAACGAGCGCTCAACGCACTCAATATAGCGTTTGAATTGCAGACAAACTAATGTACTGCCGTGAGATTTCTCTCCCGCCTTTTTCCTCGCTTTGACATTTTTTTGTTACCATTTTCTCGCCATTTCGTTAAGCGATCCTTATTATATCGCTCGCTTCATCAATACATTCGCAAAAAAAACTTTTTTCTTTTTCGGCATGATTTTCTTTCTCTTGATATAACTCCTTTTCAAATAAAAATCAATGCATTCCCGTCAAATAGAATCCTTTAAAATTAACGCGAATGTCGCAATTTAATCAAAGAAAATAGATGTTCACGATATATAATTCATGTCATGAATAGTCCATATATAGTTCACACATTGTTAATGTGTGTTGAAAGAAAGACAATGTAAAAAATAGATTTATTAGGTTTAAATAAACATCTATTTGATTAAAAGGAATTATTTAATTATAGCAAGTAAAGATTCATTTAAAACTAAGAAACATATTTTTAATTCAAATAAATTTTTATTAGATACGTAACGTGTTTTATGAGCAAGGTTCTCGATAAAAAAAGGGACAAAAGGTCGCCACTCCGTATCTTTTGTCCTTTTTACTGAGCCCTGTCTTCGAGTGTACTCTGCAAAAAAGTATCTTATAAACTACTCAGAAAAAAAATGAATAGTTTTAAATTATCCAGTAAACACAAATATATAACTTTTAGACATTTTTCGTGCCTACTTAAGACATTTAATTTCTTAGATATCAAAAATGCCTGAGAAAGAGATACTTGTTCTTGTAGTGTACTTTTTTCAACGAAGATGTATTAACATCTTGTACTCTATAAATTATTTAACAACAAATTTTAACTGTTTCATGAAGTCTTTGCAGTGCAGAAGACGTACTTTGTGAACTAGTTAACTGTTTCATAAAATACTATTTCTTGCAGTGCATTATTCATCATACGGAAACGCCATCTGCTGGAGCCGAGTACCAAAAGTCATCCCTACCACCAACGCCACGTGCGGGAGCCAGCTAATGATTTTCTGCCGGCAAACGCACTGCCAACAGCAAGCGCAACTTTTCGGCTCGAGCGTAACTATGCGGCTTGACGTTGTACCGTTGAACGGGCGTCCGTTCGCCGTGTACAGGTGTCGACGATGATAATTAACGTTTGGCAACGGGCCGCTATTGATTTCAGGGGCGGTGCTCGCAATTGTGTCAAATCTGATAATGTTCCGTACGCCATCACGCCACGTTCCCAAAATGGCAAACTTGGCCTGCGATTTCGTTAATGAAGAAAGATTGCGAAAAACAACGGCAATTGCCCCGAACAATTTGTAAATACTCGAAACTTTTGCCGGACCTCGCACGATCGCTCACTTCCGAACCACTTTAGACGAGCGTTCTTCGACGCTAAATTATATGGCGAATAAAAAGTTGCACTCTGGGGTTTATAGTTCCGACAAATCACATTTAGCTGATATTGCCAAATGACTGTACTGTCTTTTTTGTTTGGCAAACTCAAGAAAGACTTTTTTCATTTGTCATTTTAGTTAAGGTATAATTAAAGACATTTATTAGTGCAATACATATTTAGCTATCGCATATATTTGCTGTGATTTGGAGCATTGCGTATTCAATTTGTTCCGATACTTTAATAAAAAACTCTCCCATGAAAATAACTCGTTGAATTGTGCGAATGAAAAAAAAAAAAAAAAAAAGTGTAATTGAATCGACTGAATATATGGAATAAACATTAGAAATTGAATTAATTTTCGTTGGAAACAGTCAACGACGATTGAACGGTTTATCCCAAGTTAGAATATTGGCCGTTTCGACGGCAGATGAAACCGACGCGATTCCCTTGGCCCGACTCGTGTTCAATTAAGTCGCCACGGGATGACTCAAGCGTTCGCGGCTGATAATTGTGGCGATTTTTCTCAACGTTTAATTGTCGCCGTGCCGAAAACGCCGGCGAACCGCCGATAGGATAATTTTCCTGCCGAACGGGTTTGCGCAGTCACATTGTCGTGGTTTGGTGGCCGTCGTAATTAGCGTTTATGCTAATCAGAACACGCTACGAGCATAATACTAAGCGAAGGAATTCCTAAACGAACAAAACGCGAATTAAATGCAGCAAAGGAATAAGGCAAAGAAATAAGGGGCTCAGGAATATCTGGTTTCGTACGTCGGAACGCGGCATTCTTCGATGCTGCATTCATCCGGTACACACAGGTTGCTAAGCGCGCGTGTGCGCGCGCCGCACGTACACGCGGCCGGCCCTCCGCGTCCTTGTTGCCGTAACGTTGCACATATCGCAAAGGATTCCAACTTCCATGCTTTCGATTCCCATGCATTTTTCGTATGCATGCGTCGCGCCCTCTTAAAATTTTGCGGCACACATTGCACCGGAAATTCTCGGCGAATGCACCCGACGGGGAAGGGGGGGGGGGCAAAGAATACCGTAGGAATCAACTGGTCTGACTTTTGAAATAGTTGGACAAACGTTAAATGAAAATATGATCCGAAAGGATTTTCAGGGTCGGAAGGTTTTAGTAAAGGGTGAAAGTTGAGGTGGTTCGATTGTTTCGGCGTGACCGCGGCGACGAAACAATGCTGTGTGAAAGTATAGATGGCGGGGAGTTAACTAAAATCAGTAGTTTCGGTAATTTAGGAAGGAATCAAAGTGTTTCCTTTAATCTTAGAAATTTTGCAGTATGATGTAAGAGTTAATTTAAATTGTTCAATTTCATCGAGAAACTGTTACGTAAGATTATATGCACCGAGAGAATTGTTTCTCTCGGTGTTTAAATTGTTGATATTCATTATTACGGGACTTATTATTGTTCGTAATCTAAGTTGTGTGTATAAATTTAATGTTACTTTTTGGTAATGTTTGTATGAAAAATAAATTTTCATTTGCAAAATTTTTTCAAAACTCCGATTCGTTGACAAAAAACTTATATAAATTTCATACTTACTCGCATTGCACTGAGAGAACAACTTTTTTAATTTAAATATATATTTATTTGTACAGGAACCTATTAAATTTGTATTTAAATTAAATGACGAAATTCACTGAACTTAAATAAGTAATGTTTACGTACAAAAAAAGGTTTAGATATGACAAATAATAAATTGTTTATGTTTATAATATATTTACTTTGAATATAGTTTTTATAGGTTCATATACAAAATAATTCATTAAATTTAAGTAATTTTGTTTTCTAAGTGTAGTTGTGAAATTAAATATTCGACTATAAAATTAATTATAAATAAAAAATAAAATTAATTATAAATAAATGATTCGATCGTAAGATTAATTTATAAAGCGATGAAACATCGTTTCTCAGCAAAAGCTCGCTCACGTAATTATTTCAATTCAATATGATTTCAAAACATTTTTAATCAGTGCGGTGCGAAATTCTTTCACTGCGAGAAATGGCGGATTCGCATAAGACGTCGGATGATTTGTCGTGAATAGTTTTTTAACGACCGAATTGGTGAATTTCATCTTTCGTCACAATAACGCGATTGAATGTTGTAAGTAAGCAATTATAAGATGGGACGAAACGACGAGCCCGGT
This sequence comes from Aradophagus sp. ZL-2020, assembly GCA_022817685.1. NCBI lineage: Eukaryota > Metazoa > Arthropoda > Insecta > Hymenoptera > Scelionidae > Aradophagus > Aradophagus sp. ZL-2020. The sequence continues at coordinate 26,966 of JABFOV010001124.1, forward strand.
TCGATAAAGACTTTTTTACCTCTTTTTATCGGCGATTATTAAAGGAAGACATAGAAGAATTTCGCCGGGAGAAAATCAATAATATCAAAGAGTGGCTCGTCATGAATTATTACACGGCGGGCTGAGATGCGGATAAGCGAGTTCACGAGGAATTCTCAAAGAGCGGCGTAATTTGCGGTGAAAAGGGTAGCTATTAAGCCGACGCGCTTCTTGACCGGCGAGAAAAAGGCATCGAGAACAAAGCGCGACATTTGTCCGCGGAAAGGAAATTGAAAAGAAGCGCGACAGTTTGCGCTGGAAAATCGTTCTGCGGCGAGATGCGTGTGACATTTGTTTTTTGACGTCGCATGCATAGTACATCAAAGGAGGAAAAACTTGGCACAAATTTGTGCAATAATGTCGCTCTTTATTGCGAGATTAAATGCGGGGGGTGGAGGGACAAAAGAGCCAATTTTTTTGACAAATGAGTGATTAATCAAACTAAACAGATTTTACTTCAGAGACGAAATGTTGAAGAAAAAATTATTCCAAGTCGATAATTTTAAAATAAATTCAGGAGAAGGAAATGAAATTTGATAATTTTCAATAACTCTATAATAGCATGTTCAGTGCCCAGGGTAGATCGAATCGATCGAGTAAATCGAATAGACTCGTGTTCACAAAATTGAGGGTTGGTTGGATCTAACCGAAAATCGAATCGAACTCATGTTTGCATAATCCAGGTAAAATAACCATTATCGTCAACGATTTGAACAAAAAATGAAATTTGAAATTTTTAATTTTGAAAAAAATGAGAAAAATTGAAAAAAATTGAAAATTTGAAAAAAATTTGAAAAAATTTAAAAAATC
>JABFOV010001125.1:0-27787 GCA_022817685.1 Aradophagus sp. ZL-2020
GCATAGTAGAGGGGACTCAATTAATACTAATGAGTAAAATTAAATGTTTTAATAGAATTTAATAAACAAATGATTTACTCAATTATTTTAGTTAATACTCAAATTAGTTAGTTAATACTTAAATTTATAAAATTATCCATGAAGCACTGTAGAAATTATTAGAAAATTATTCAACTTTCATTCAAGTTCCATTTGAAACGAATAGTTTCAATACTGAATAAGTAAATGTGCTATTATTGAATGAGTTTAAAAAATCCCCGACGTGAATTGTAAATTGTTTGAAAAAGAAAAAGAAGAAATGCGAGCAAAATATCCTGATCAGCATGTTCTTTTCATTAAATCATTTCTCAACTGGACGTATTAATAATCTACGAAAGTAATAGTAAAGCGAGCAATATCAACCAGAAGGTATTTTTATCTCTTTCAAAAGACAGTGATGATGTTTAATAATTACTGGTTGCCGCAGTTGCATCTAAAGTATTATTGCTCTTGACATTAACTATTCAGAATTTGAACTTAATTGAACTGAACACGCTTCGGTTCAATGTGCTCTCTGGCGCATAATTCAGCCCTGCTGTTCTTTTAATAACCGCAGTTATGTAATTATAATTTAAATTTGTGTGATAGAAACACGATAATCGCTTGCCCCTTTTTATACACTGCATGTCATTGTTGGTGTATTAATGATAAATGAAACAGGAAGTATCCTAAATTAAACAAATATTAATATTTTTCGATTAATTAAATATTATATATTGTGTGTATTTTTTTAATGATAATTAGAAATAATTTATTGTTGAACGTTAAATGAATTAAATTTACTCTAAAGCTTACTGCACCGAGAAAACTATATTGTATTATGTCAGTTGTCTTTGTCTCATAGTTTATTTGGTAGAAAACCGGTAGTAATTTGAAAATTTATATTATAATTTATATATGTATGCTTCAAGATAAGTGCCATCTACAAATTCAAAAGCGCCATCTACAACTCAGGTGGACCGTTGGGATTTTAAAAAAGCGCCATCTACAACTCAAGTGGGTCGTTGGGATTTTAAAAAATACCATTTACAAATCCAGTCTATCGATTCGCTGCTATTTGTACTAGCAGATTATAAATTACAATATGAAAAGCTTGTTTCTTACAATATGCAAAAGGGCTTTGTCAATATTAACATAACCTCAATTACGGTATAATTTTCTCAATGTGCAAAACTTGGAAAATGTTTTTTAGTACACAAGCAAATAAGTTTTCGAAACAGTTAGAAACCAAATTTCATGTAAATATAAATATAAGTTCAGATATAGGTAAATAGTATTTTTGATAGAGTTGTGTAGATTTGTATATTCCTTGATAATTTACCATAATATTATGGTTAGTTTTCAAGTCAGGATTTGAGCAATTTGTCTTATATTAATTCACAAGTTTAACACTCGTCTTTTTTAATTTTTAACAGGAATCAAACTTTATATATAAGCTTTTGTAAATTTGATTGTCTGCCTTATATTTGTCGCTAATTGGAAACGAGAAGGTCATTACAAATGAAATTCACCCAAAGCAGAGTGTTCGAAAGAAGAGAAACCAGTTAATTAAAATGTTCAAAGCTGGAATTCAATTTCGATAAATCAATTAAATTATGCATGTAAATCAATTAATTAACGGCCCAACGTATTCAACTTTTTTCACCCTTTTTCTCTCGTTTGAGATACAAAACAGAATTCAAAAAGTCGGGCATCGCACCGTGAGATACGATCCAGAACAGGCCATGTTTTTAACGAAGCTAACGAGGAAGAGCGGTATCGCCGTATGCAAAAAGGGCCAAGACTCGAGCAGTCGTACCGAGGGAAACATTGCATTGTACAAAAAGTGATGATAAGTGAGACGACCGGCTGAATCTTTCACACTGAAACATTTCGAAAACCATTTTGGAATTTCTTTAAAGAATCAGATGACAGTTTAGAAACTTTCGAAAAAGATAAATAGTGTTTAAAAACAATGCACCCATTCCCATAGTTTTTCATTTTTACATTATTTTCATCTATCTGGCCACACCATGGTTTTAGCGCCATTTTTGAAATTCTTCCAGTGTTACATTCTTTTGATATTGTTAGTAGGATATTTTGAAAGCGTTAAAAAAAATGTTAACATTCACTTATTGAATTGAAATTAAAATTGAAAAATATATATATTCATAAAGGATAACGATATTGTTAACTTGGATGATGATACAATGCTTAAATCAAATTCATTGTAAAATGATATTTTTATTCGCAGTTGAGTAGAAAAAAAACTGTTGGATGATAATTATTACTCTGCCGTCATATATATTTTCAAGCTCAATTTACGATGTATGCATCCCTAATAACCAACGACGCACTATACTTATGCAAATTTCACGCTCTTGGTGCAAATTGCACACTTTTGAACCGTAAATCTGTAAGCAATTTACATAGTATTGTTAATCTGTTTGCGATTCGTGTATATCTTGTGTCAGTGACTATATTGTATTGGATAGAAGTTTACGGAAACATGTTTTTAATTCAGTAATTAAGTGTATTTTTGACAATGTTTGACAAGGTAAAAGTCAGTAGATTTATTATTCGCACTTATTTTATGTTGTACCTAGCAATATATTGTGTGAAAGGCAATTCGGTTGTGAGAAATATTTCATTTTTGTCATTGCGCCACCTACATAACGAAAATTGTAAATCTTATTTTTGATCAAATAATACGAATAGAAGTTGACGCAAAGCGTAGTCCTGCGATGATTGAGAGGCTCGGGTTCAATTCTCGGTGCTGAGCACGTGGTTTTCTTCTTAAGAACGTTGATGTATTTGAGTTGAATAAATTAGCGGACACTGTAAATAACAAATATTATGTTTGTTGTTACTGTAAATAACAAATATTATAGATTATAAAAAATATAATAATTTTTTTTAAATAGTCTTGTAAAGTTTCATATTAATAATAAATAACTTGAATAATTATCTTCGATTTTCAGTTACTTTCCTATTTTTTTAAGATCCTTGACCATTTAGCAAAGAACCAGTTTCACAAGAAAAGTTCCCCAAACGTCAAACGACGATCGAGAATGATTTTTGAATTGACGGATTTTGTACGGTAATGGTTTTTGCCAATTTTAGAATTACATTTATATTTACTGCCAAAGCATATGTTTTCTTGCAATGTTTTCCAAAAATGTCTATACTAGTTTATCCAAGGTGATTTGCCAAAATTCACCAAAAACTTTTTCTCAATTTAATATACATTTAATAACCGCCCTGACCATCGAAACTAATTGCTCGTGAAGATAAAAAATTCGACAAAGACCGCGTCCGGCATTCGGAGGTCCTGTCGAGTGGACGTCGGTGTGAACGAGGCCTTATCCCGAGGGGGGTCGGTCCGGGGCAAGCGCCGAGAGGCGCGCACACACCGCGGCGAGGCCGTGGGGCCCTCTTTTCTCATTGAGTCAGTCAGTCAGTCAGTCAGTCAGTTAGTTAGTTGGTTCGCTGCAGCGAGCGGGACGGGTTGCGCGTGGCGCGCGAGACGCACTTTACGAACCGGACGAGGCTGGTCCCAAGGCTTGTTTTCGGCTGGCATCTGACAGGATGACGTGCGGCTGAAACAAGTTCGGGTCGATGAAAAAAGAAGGGCCCTAAGAAAGCGAGGGGGAAAAGGAACGAAGAATCCCGGCGCATTGGAAGCCCGCGAAAATCGAAAAGCCGACGAATTCGGACGCGGGAAAAAGGGAGCGGGAGGGGGCAGCGCGCGGCGGAGTGGGGCAGCCGCGAGAGGGGTGGGAGGGCGCGCGGTACATGTGCTCGCGAGTCTCGCGAACTTTCGGCGGAGCCCGAGACGAACGCACCTGCTGCTGCCAGGGCGAGGAGTCAACATGCCGCGGGCCGTGTCAGCCCTGACTTCGGCTGTTATTTTGCTGCTCCTGCTGGGGGCGCTGGCGCCGGGGAGCGCGCGCCACCGGCGCACCGGCCACAAACCCACCGGCGATATCTCCCTCTGGATCGACCGCCAGCAGATCAAAATGTTCAGCGGTGAGTTTTTTCGCCATTCGGATTTACCGCCCTTTTACTTCTTTTCCCCCCACCACTTTTGCACTAAGTTAAACGAGTGTACTGGGAAGAATTTTTTTTAAGTGGAACTACCCTGAAAATCTGTCATATCGTTGGATTACGTTGGTAAATTAGGGTTTATATCATTTTGATGATATTTTTTAGGTATTTTTTTATTATTTTTGTATGTTATATACATTGTGTGCAAAATGCAAGTGTAAGGAATTGAAGTTACCGAAGATTGATGAAATTGGTGTAGAACTATTGGTTTTTTTTATACTGATTCCGTTTTGAAACCTTCATGATTTATGAGAAAATTTGTCGAATCGCAGTTGAAATATGAATAAAACAAAACAGTTTTAATATGACATTTTTCATCATACCTAACTAGTTTCTTTAAATTTGCAACGCGGTGAAAAATATTGTGTAATTCTGAAATAACTTGTGACTTTAGTTTCAGCACGATTTTTATAAATCAAATTTACATTTGAGCAAATCTTGTGGCAAATTTAATTTTTCTTATGAGGGTTTTCTCAGTGTAAATTTTTGTCTTGTTTAAAGTGAAATGTTATTGATTTTAAAAGTTAATTTTTCTAATTGCATGTTGAATGAAAACCTTTAATAAAACTGATTTAAAAATATTGATGATTTATTAATTGCTTTTAACTGATTGGAATTAATTGATTTTAATTGTTTGAAATATGCTAATTTTCACTAAATGTTTCAACTAGATTATATATACAAACAAATAATTTCATTTGTTTATTATTATTATTTAAACAAACTTATGTTAATCGGTGTAAGTTATAATAAATTAATTTATTACGTATTAGTAGAAAATCGCAATCGATGTAATAAGTAAAATACATTTTTATTCAAGGTAATACTGTCACAAGTAAAAGTTTAAAATAATTAAATTCGTCGCAAATTCTATTTGATATATATACAGTTTTATGGGTAGTGCAAGTATGACAAAAAAAATTAAATTGAAATTTCCCATATTGATTCAATAATGAAACTCAATGATCGAAACTAATAATCAAACATTTACAAATACGTTTCACAAAATCATAAATTGTAAATAATTTTTTCAATCAAAGTATCGGAAAATATCATTACGAAAACGAATTCTTTGAGAGGTTTTGTAAAAAAGTTTGAAGAAAATTATTTACAAAATCTACAACATAGAGTGAAATTTATTTTAAAATTTTCGTTCAGATACAAATATAATATTATATATAATCATATAATGTATCATATACAATATATAATATTATACAATATTTTATATAAAATTATATATTCATACACTTGTATTGATAACAAAAAAATTGGATTGCAATAATCCTAAAGAGTCTAATGGATTAAAAAAAAAAGTTTACCTGTATTTCGTAAATTTTGCAAAACAATCATTGTTCGGCTCAACAATCGAGTTTCATTGAAAACGCACGTAAAAAGAATCTTTCGTTAAAAGAAGTCGCCGTATTTTACTTTTGAAAAAGCACATCGCGATCCGAATAAACGAAAGCTTAACCCGAGAGAAAAGATCTTTGGCGCATTGTGTTTGAACAATAACAGTTTTAATGCGCCGTCGTGTTTCAATGTATCTGGAGTTAAAAAAGTCGTCGACTCTTTTTCTGCGCCGAGGATCGGCTTTATAAAGGCACAGGATTTGAACGAAAATTTTCATTTTAACAAGTCTTTAGACGAGCGTGATTTATGTGCACAGATACAATGCAAGGCAACAACTGATATTTTAGAGTTTCGTCTCGCTGAAAACCGTGTGTCAACATTCTTGCTCAGCTTTTTGTGGCGCGCTCGAACGCTACGCGGTCAATTATATTACGCTTCATTGAAAATAATAGGTATAATTTCGACGCAGACAAATTTTAATTTTGAAATTAAAAGACATTCGGGTAAATGAACACATTAAAAAGATAGTCTTGGCGAGGGCAGAACAAACGTTTGCGAAACGTGTGAAACGGAAATCGCCAGTTTCGTTGAAATAAAAGTTTTCAAAGCAAATTGAAATTGAAATAATAATTACCTTTACGAGATATTAACAAACAATTTTACGTGGGAATCGTGAAGAATAAGGACAAAACACAAATGTTTTGTTATAAGAATGCGTTTGAAATAGATTTGGTATTTAAATTTCGCGCCTTTATTTATGATCTAATATCGCACTGTATAAAAGACTTTCCATTTAAAGTACATTGAATTTAATTTAGTTACAAGTATATATATGTTGACTTTAAAGTCATGTTTTTAAAACGAAACTTCAGAACCCGATGTATGATGTAACAAAAATATCATAACCTTAAATTGTAACTAATTTCACATTAAAGTTTCAGAACTATAATATATTTTAGTACTTTAATTTAAACTCCAAAATACATGAAAATTAATCCAAAAACACATGAAACTAAACTGTTATTCAAATGTATTTGATTCGTATATGGGATTATTTATGGACCACTACATACATGTACCACTCATGGACCAAATACGAAATTTATAGGTGTATATATATGATTCTTTTACGTACCATGTATGGATCATTTATGAACCACATACGAGCCATATATGTTTACCATATGTTGAACTATTTATGGACCATATACATAGTTATGGTCCAGTTATGTATGACTTGTATCCGGACCATTTATATACCATACATGGTATATAATATAAGATTTTAAAATGATACCATGCAAGGTTATACAGTATTATTACTTCAAACTCTTTATAAAATAAAAACTCAAATTTGAAAAAATCAACATTTCAAATTTCAAAACATTCAATAAAAGTTTAACTAAGTATAAGTGGTGAAACGATTTTTTAAATAATTTGTCCAAGTGATTTTATAATAAAACAACGTTGCTACGATTAGAAGACGACGTTTCGCAACACGTTTCTCAGCGTAATTGGAAATCGTATGTACGCGTGTCTGACTGGAAAACCGATAAGCGCGCGTTCCTCGGCGACTGCAGCAAATTCGTTTTTCTGCCGCCGTTCAACTAGACTAACGAGTCAGCCTGACGGCTACCGTACCGATGCCGAGGACTCGTTAGACAGGATCAATTTTTACCGACGGATTTTTCGAACCGCGCCGCGGTTTCGCGCCGACATTGTGTCGGTTAAAAACGCGATGTCTGCGCTACATCTAGAACGCCGTCGTCGATCCAGGGACGCGACATTCAATAGTTCGGGGCAAAAAATTTCCAACGTGTTTCCTTTTTTATTGACATCTCCTTTGTTAAGTAGACGTTACACTGAATGACAAGGTTCAAATTTTGAATTTGGCGCCAAAACCATGACATTGCTAGCTAGATAGGAACGACGTATAAAAATAAAAAACAATGAGTCGATTTTCATTAATTTCATGCAAAAGAATAGGTTCTTTAGTGGCCAATTTTTTTCTCAGTTTCTACTGATATTTTTTTAGGTTAATTCAATCATATCTGAAACTAAAAGACAATTTTGTGTAAGAAAAATTCTTAAAATTTAAACATCTAAAAGCAAACTGAAGATGCAAGAAAAAGTCACTTCTATTTATCTTTAGTATCAACTTCAATTATTGTGTTATTTAATAAAAAACTAGTTGAATATCGGTATTGCAGGAATTTGCCGCAGTTTTTTTATTTAAAAAGTTTTTTAATTAAAATTAATCATTAGTTGAGTCAACCAAAGACCAAGTTTTGGTATTTTTAAAGTTATGTTTTGATTTTTTCAATTTCAAAAGACATTGACTTCTTAATATTTGACATAAAGAATAACCTCAAATAGTCATATTAATAAATGAGAAAAGATAAGTCATACTTTGTATATATATATATATATATATAAACATGTATTTGATATTGAATGCAATTTTTAAAAACGAGACATATCTGAAATGCTACTCATAAAATCAAATAAATCCACTTTAAGTACGTTAAATGATACAGCTAAATTGAGTAATTTATATAATGATTTATTTTAATCTCAATAAAATTACCGACTGAGATAAATTTGACTAAATAATATAGAGGTTGGTTCTTCGAAATTGAGATTTTTATTGTGACTGTTATCTTAATTGGTGTAGACGTTGATGTGCGTCTATGTTGTGTATTGTTGGTCATACTTACATTTATATTTATTATTTCTTTTTTTTTTATTACATTTTAAACAACGAAAACTGCAAAATTAAATGACTTATCAAATCTACTTTAATTTAATGTGAAATATTTAACTTTTAAAACAATATTTCGTATAAAAATCTTATCGTAATTTTTTACATGAATGCTTTACCTCAAAAATAGGTTAAATCTAGAAGAATGTTTTTTTTTCTTAGAATATTATAAAAAAATAATAATAATTAATAAATAAATGAATAAATAAATGAATAAATAAATAAATAAATAAATAAATAAATAAATAAATATATTCTTTTGAGAAAATGCAAAAAAAATTGATATATTTTATTATACATTACATATGTTATTATATGTTAAAGTGAGTAACGGTAACGCGAGTTTTTTTGAAAGCACGTAGTTATAACGGTAATGTTTTACTTTAAAAAGCACCTAACTATAACGGTAATGCGTTACTTTTGAAAATTTGTAACTGTAACGATAACATGTTACATTTGTGACCAAATAACTTTACGGTAACGACTTACTTTCAAAACAAAGTAACGGTAACACGTTACTTTTAATATCAAGTAATGGTAACGGTAATCTTGACTGACTAAATAAGGTCATCGTACATTTATAATGTAGCAATTTTATAGGTTAGATAAACTTCAATTTCAGAAAATATATATTTTAAATTCATAAACTTATTTTATAATATAAAGAACATCGTTTAAGAAATCATAACAATTTGCGGGGAAAATGTGTGCGAATCCACAATTTATTAGGTGTTTGCATTCATTTTTTTTCTTTTTCATATAAATAAATTTTTGTCAATGTGAAATAAATTTAAAATTAATTTTTAAGAAAGAAAAAAGCCTGAATTAACTGAAGCGTTTATTTCGGAAAAGGACAAAGACTTGGGGACAAAAAGTCAGTGAAATTTAAATAAAATTCTGCTCGAACGAAATTGGCTGTCTACAAAGAAATTAAGTTGATTTTGAAGTGGCGATAAACAAGTGTCCGCTCGAAATTAGACGGACAGGTACAAAGATGCATTTAACCAAACACTGATACGGGCAGATGTCAGTGTGCGTTAGGATCAAATTACCTCGAACATAATTTTCGACGCCCTATAGCTTGCAGATCGATTGCAACATCATATTATATATGTACATAAATAAAATATAACCACGCAGTGTAACCGCGATCGGCCTCTCCTTTTCTCTTCCTTCTTTTTCTCTTTTTTTTTCTTTTTTCTTTTTTCGCGTCGTCGATCTACGAAATTTTATTCCTCTCGCATGCAAAATGTTATGAAATTCACTGCAGATAACCTGAAACGTAATTGGTCGAATCCAATTCAAAACGTTCTTTAAAAGTCGATTCCACAGTCTTAAAAAGAAATTCACAAAAAAAAAGTTAAGTCCTTAATTTTAAGTAACTTTTACTACAACGTGGCCCGCCCTCGTCGTTTTTCATTTTTCTCTGTCATTTTCTTATCTATCTCGCGAAGTTATGATTTTGGCGGCAAATTTGAAATTTAAACTTTGCCGTTCAGTATAACTTCGTCTTAGAAGAGTAAAAAAGTAAAAAAATTGATGTAATTAAATAAAAACAACTTTTCAATATTTCAAATGATTCATTTTTTTTTTATAAATATTCACTTGTATAAATAATTTTTTTTAAAATAATACAATTTCTCCAACTACAGACAGATTAACCTTTGCCACTGCCAATCAAAGTTGTTAATCAAATTAAACATCCACTTGTCGTAAGAAGAAGTCATATCCCAGTTAATCGATTCCTCTAGCTAGAAAATTAATCAATCTTTATATCGAACTGATTATTCGATAGTACATTTCAAGTTTGTTTCCCTTAACGCGAAATTAAACCGTACGAATCGTGGTTGGATTTTTTTGCAGGTTTGGAGATGGAGATTTATGCGATTACGGAAGGCCGTGTTTTATCTTATCTACTGGACCCCGAATTCGAAAGCAAACTACCAATTATACCGAGCGAAGTGTCGCACGTTAATTTCACATGGAAGTCTGGCGAAAAAAAATACTACTACAACTTCTTCAGATTGGAGTCGTGCGATGAATCGATACTGAAGACCCCATCCATCACGATTAAACAGAGAGGACGTGTGCCCAAGAGGCCAAAGGGTAAAAGACTATTCATTCGCTATACTGAATAATTAATTCGTCTCGTTAATTTGTTTATCACACCGCCATCGATCATCCTTAATCGTTGTTTTATTGTTCAGTTCGCTCGAGCAACTTCAGTTGGAGTGCAATGAAACGTGCATGGACTCCTTTTTTTTTTTTTGCTTTCTAAATATAACGCACGCGGGACAAATTGTAAAATAAATGACACGTCAAAAGTTATGGTAACGATATACAGGATTGAAAGAATTTAAAATAAAATATTGGTTTAAAAATTGTGAAAATTGTTGTAATTTATATTTTTTATTTCGACATATTTCAAAATATTTGATTGGTCGAAATGAATTTTTCTGACTCTCTTAGTAAAAACTGTAATTTAACCACACTTTAAAAAGTTTAATTTCAATATTCCCTCACAAGCAGGAGTTTTATAATGATATCACTGAGATATCACTGCGATATCACAGAGATGTCATTACGGTATTATAGTGATGCCACGCTGCGATATCACACCGATATCACATGCCCTGATAGAACACCATATTTATTATACGTATAATATACATATATATATACGTATATTATACGTATAAGGGTTAAATATGAGCTAAACGCCCAACTAATATACATATAATATACGTAATGTTCTATCGGGGTGGTAATACAAATGTGATACATGTACTTGGAATAGATACTTATATTGTATGATACTTTGTATTTATCTTAGATTTGTATTGATCACAATGATGTTGTCATGCGATATCATTTGCAGTGGGATATTTTCGGATATCACAGAAATTTCATTACGGTTTCGTAATTACATCACTTTTCGATATCACTTCGGTATCGCCGCTATATCAACATCACAACATCACAATGATATCACTTGGTAATACAAATGTCATCATGTACTTGATAAAGACATATTTTTTTAACTACTTTGTATGCATCTTAGATTTACATTCATCCCAATAATCTCGCTATGTGATATCATTGTAACATCGCCTTGAATTTAAAATCACATTATTGTAACATCACGGTGATACCGACGTAAAATAATCGATATCACTGATAACGCAATGACATCCCTACGATATTACAGTGATATTACACCGATGGGAAAATTGCGATTCGCATGTGATATCACTGTGATATGATTGTGACATCACTGTGAAAATTCTGAGTGTGTGGGATTTGAAATAAAAAATTTTAAAGAGTGAAAATAAAATATCATGAAAAGTCGTTATACTTGTAACATGAAATAAAAATAATGTTAGCTATAAAATCAATATTTAAATTTATACAATTGCGCTACTTTACTTGCTGCAAATGTACCATGTATTTACAATAATCCGAGTTTAAGTAGCCCAGTTAAGATGAAAATGTTATTTATATGATATTGGGACGAACTATTCATGAGTTTATTATATCAAAATTCGTGTAAATTTGCATGAAATCAGTTTGAACAAATGAAGTTCAGATTCGCAACCATTACATTTATACTTCTCACAATTTCTCGTACTCCAACTCCGCATCTTTATTCGCCACGAAACGAATTTTTTTTTCTTACGAATATAAACTGGTAATATTTCGCCAAGTTAAGGTGTGAAATTAATTTTCCAAACGATCGCAAAGTGTAAGCTGGAAGAAATTGTTTTCCCGAAGAAAATCGGACGTTAAAAATGGAAATAAAAAGTGCTGGAAGAAAGGTCGACTTTTAACATTGTTGCCCCGTCGAAAACTCGGGCCTCGAAAGAGTTCCAATTCGATGAAGACTTCACTTTGTAACGTCGGTCGAGAAAAAAGGGCGTAAAAAATTCCGGCTACCTGAAAGCCAGACACTTTGGAATCGTGAAATTGAGGTATTCCACAAAGGATGAAATAGTGGACAAGAGCCGTCAAAACCTAAGAGGCGATTCCATCCGATATTCACGAGGGATTGTCACCGAAACTGGTGTATCTCATTGTGTCGGCATTTGAATAAATTTCCATACGTATATCACATATTTATGGGAAGACCGTCGCGGTGAATGTAAAAGTTTTAGTAGTTTAGTAGTTTAGAATAAATCAAATTATGGAACACGCGGATTTCGTCGCCGCCGTAACAGGTACAGGAGTCTTTGAATCTTTAAAATATATTCGATATTTCTACACAATTCAATATACTTCGTAACTTAAAAATTGTAAAACTCACATTGCAAAACATTCAACAACACAGTTTTGCAATTATATTAGTAAGACTCATGAAAAAGAGCAATTATGTAGAGAAAATTGCAACTAATTTTCCGTGACAGAAAAATCCGTATAGGACTGTGTATAGGAACTTGACACAGGAATTCACATACAAAGCCACGTGGGACTCTACGTGAGAACCCATACAATTTCATTTCATATCCACATAAGTTTCTATGTAGATATGATTTGATTTTATTTTATTTACACGGAACACCAGATACGTTACTAGGTGGTATGAGTCCTTACGTAGAAGTCCATCCCTAACAAAAAAAATCCTTATAGGATCGTATGTAGAAATTTTTCACAGGAACCTAAATAAGAATTTATTTGGGATTCTACGTAGGAATTCCATTAGAGAACCTATATCGGATTCCCTAAATCATACCTGGATGGGAACCCTAATAAAAAAATCCATATCGGAGCCTATATAAGAATTTAGGCGAAACAGGAACCTACATGGGGATTTATTTGGATTACTATGGAGGAATTTATACCATCTAGGAACCTATCTGGGTTCCCATATGAGTTCAATTTGATCAAATTATCACCCATGAAGAAACCTAAATAGGTTCCTAGATGGTATGGGTGTCTGTAAAGGAACTGAAGTAAGTTCCTATGCAGATTCCTGTTTCAAATTTCTATATAGGTTCTACATGAATTTTTTGTCACAAAACCTACATAGGTTCCTAGATGGTATGGGTCCTCATCTAAAATTTCAAAATATTCACAGGGATCCACAATATCAAGGAATGTATCTAGCTTATCTTAAGGGTGAACATTTGATCAAATTACACTCTACTTCCCCATATTACACGTTCTCATATTCTACGTACTCCCATATTCCGTCACACTTCGTTCTCACATTCCACGGGGAATCACTTGCTTACAAGCCATGTTAGTTTCCAACTAAGCGATAGAAATGAAGAATTTTGGCAGTATGTTTAAACGATTACGTTTGTATGAAATCATTATTAGATTGAATAAAATTTTATCAAAATTTTTACAACAGAAACTTAACTTCACCAGGCCCGTGCGTAGTTTTCACAATTGCTTACTCTGGAATATGAGAAAGTTCTGGTCCCAGCGTCGCGGAATATGGGGAAGTGGTATACCCACAAAAATATCTTGATTGTAAACATCTAAACAATACATTTGACGTTTAGAACAAATACCAAGCAGAATTTTGATTCTAGGGATACAGTTTTGAAATATAACCTAATCGAGACGAAACAAATTGTTACAGAATTCAGCGTGCTACTCCCGTGTTCCGGTAACAATTCTGGCATCGTGCAGTTTGGTATTGGTCTGACGGTGGAGACGCGCAAGGGCAAGTCCCTGAATGGAACACCCTTACACCTTAACCTCAGAAAAGAATGCGCCGTGCGCGGTGAGTGCGTCAGTCGCGCCCACGATCATCACTTCTCGACTCCCACATACAGTTCTGTATCACCAGTAATCATTGTCAATAATTATGTGCATGCCTTCAATGTAAAATGTAAGCTGTCGTTTCGTCGGTCTAGCCCCGAAATGACGGTCGAACGAAGCGTCTCCCGCAAATATCGGTCGCCACTTAAATTTGATGTTTGCACTCACCCAAGCACTGATCGACTTTTTCGATCGCAATACGGTTTTCATTAAATACGTTTGCCAGAAAGAATTCATGGACTTTGAATTTTCAATTTATGTTAACTGGAGAAAGAGTAGATGAAATTTGCTCAAAACGTCAGCAACTTTTTAGGAGTTTTTTAGGTTAATGTTTAAGGTGTTTGTTTATTTTTATTTGGATTACTTTTGAGTTTTCTTCTCTACCAGGAAGCTTGTTATCACATTTTTTGATTGCTTTTTAATAGATGTCCTCATAAATATACGAAGTGGCAACAGCGCATCAGCAACTGCTTGATTTACATTGTTGCCACTTCTTTTATTTAAAAGGAATAGGCAAAATGGCAAAAACGAGTAATTTGTAAGCAACTACTTGATTTACATTTTTACCATTTTACTTATTTAAGACATGCAGTCGACGTCACAACACTGCATTCGCCATAAGCAACTGCCTGACTTACATTGTTGCCATTTTACTCATTTTTGAACAAATTTCTTAGAACAATATCAAGGAATTGAAAAAGTCCCTTAATAACTTTGTCGATGTTCATATCAGTGTGCCACGTGTTGAAACTTTCTTTCTTCATATTTATTTATTATTTATTTCTTTAAACAATTTAGATTCCATTGACTTTAAGCTTATAAATGTTTATTCTTTTTATGCCGAAAATTTAAGCAAATTTTGAGTAAATTAACATTTGCTACATAGAGGTCTAATATTGCGGCGATGTTTCCACAAAGTTAAAAAGTAGTGAAAATAATCTCTACACATCTGTCAAGATTTCATTGTTGCAACGTCATTTTAACGCCAATTGTTAGAAAACTATTAGACAAATTCTGATGCAACACTGCAACAATGTTGTTTTTACATTTTTTCAACCTTGTAACAATGTTGCCGCAATTTTCAACGGGTTCCGAAATATCGAGAAATATCGAATCGATATCGATGCACGGAGACAAAAAAAATGTGAAAGTTTTTTAAATGTCTGAATTACATTTTAAAGAAAATTAACATTCTTTATATGAAAATGTATTATACATGCACTAAAGTGAAATGTAAAATTTGTTAATTTTCTTCAAAATGTAAGTTTATGTAAGTCAATTTAAAAAACTTGTCGCTGAATTTTCGAAATTTTTTCCTTCCGTGTCGGGACACATTCACACGTCGATTCGATATATCGATAAATCGTCATCTCGATTCGATTTCAAATCGATACACGATTTGATGTTGTATATTATTTATCGAAAAACATTATTTATTAATTCGAAAATTTATTCAACAAAACTTGAACGAGTTCAACGAATAATGTATTTGTATTTTAAAATTGTAGGAGTTCTCGAAGTCCATCCTGATTGCGCGCGATTTACGTACGACGCAAGGTCCTGAAGTAGCTGTCTGAAATGCCGGCAACGGGGTCCGATCCGAGGCAAAAATTAAACGAATCGCGCGATTCTAATGTGTAAGGTCCAATGCATTTATTCCTGGCGATGAGTATTAATGAAAATCCGTATTTTTAAGAGGAGGACAAACTGGATGTCGAAATTTGAATTATTCATTTTCCCGCCAAAAGTTTTCTTTTCCAATTGTTTCCGTTTTTCGAACGAATCGGATATTTTAATAGTAAACACATGACTCTGAATACGAAGCACGATATTGACGTTTTACGAAATTTTACTTTGCGTTTTTGGTCAGTGAGCCATAACCTCAAAAAAGCGAAGTAACTTTTCAACGAAATCCTACTGTTGAATTAGTTTGAAAGTAACGACAGATTCGTTGTAAAATAACAAATTTTGTGCTTCATGTTGTTTTCGTTAATAATCTAATTTGCTCGAGAGTAAGGGTTATGTATGTCGATAAGGTAGGGCTCGAGTGGTATTTGTCCTCCTCTTAAGGTTCACGAAACAATTGTTTCGGTTAAATTTAAGTTTATTATATTCTTAAATCTGACTTCTCTTATTAAGGAAATTAGTTAACAAACGTATGTTTAATTTATATTTTTTTATAACTGCAACATATCAAAATCAAAACATTGAATACTGCAAGTGCTGCAACATTTTCACAATGGAACAACTTTGAGGGCCTTGACCATGAGATTATATCACAATTGAGCTAATTAGTTTAATCGAATGTAATTTAAATGAGACATTACAACTGGAATGATTATTGAAATAATAAAGCTCTATTAAGGGCGTTTCACTTACGAAAAAAGTAGAAAGTGAAATTTATGTATCAAACAAAATTGTTATGAAAATAATTTTTTTTATTTGTAATTTTAATTTTTTATTTCTTCTTAAATGTTAAGTAATTTTATTTCAAGTTTGTTTAAATTTTGTGCATATATATTTCTGTTTATTTTATTATTATAATTATTATTATTAATATTATTATTACGTTTAATTAAATATTATTAAAAAAAATTGTAAATTCTTATATCAACTATTTGTAAATTTTTTAAATCGCTTTATTAAATTATTATAATATAAATTGCAAAGCTACGAAGTTGTAAGTTGTAAGTAGTGAAAATCGTGCAAAATATTCGCAAACAATTATTGTCTACATTGCGATACGCAACTGACCTGATTTGTCGATAAAATTGTCGATTAACGCATGCATTGTTGTATTTCAAAGATAAATCTCGTGGATTGTCACTGCAAATAATGAAATTCTACGAGCTTGGTGCAAAGTAAATGTTGAGACTGGTTTATTGAAGTACAAACAATGCAAATGCTTGAAACGACCGATATAAGTTGATAATCATATCCCGTAGTTATTTCCCATAAATATAATTTACAGACGCATCGTTGACCGACAACTTTTTTTTTCAATTTATACAAATACTTGTCCAGGTTTTATCCCGTTAATGCTCATTTATGAGTTAAAAATCTGAACTGATTTTATGTCATTACGAAATTTCTTATAACAATTGATTTTATTAATTTTTAAACATATGAATATTAAAATGTAGTGTTTTGCTTTTATATCAATTTAATTTTAAGTGAGCTTTAACGGGTTAAATTTTTTTGTATATTTGTTTCCAAGTATAGATAATAATAATTGCAAGCACTTATTCAAGTAATGTACTTTTTTTACATGCATGGAAATAGAAACTATATAAACTCTAGTTAAGAGATCACAAATTGATTATAAAAACTTTATTATCGATTGATCACTTTTTTTTGTAAGTAGATAATCATGATGAACAAATGGTCTATCTTATTTGTCTGATTTCAAATAGTATATTTAAAGAACAAAATTGAAAATTGAAAGAGTGTTATGTTGGCAACCTGAAGGGCTACATAAAACTTATTTTTTTCCAAGTTAATTAAAGCAAGAAAATATAATGGTTGGTATCACGAGTCGGAGACAAGTAATACCAACATGTTTTACTTTTGAAATAGGAAAACAATGTCATCGGTCGATAATAAAAATGTTAACAGTACTACAATCAGTAGAATAAATTTTTTATTATACTTATTCACATTGTAACTTTTTAACGATATTATTTTATAAGCTGTATAGTTTGAATGATAAAAGAATAAAAAGGAAGAAAATATTAAAGTAATACAAAAATGTTTGTTTCTTTTTTTTTTTACAGAATCGAATCCAGGACCTTGTCCTGACGGATACTTGGGTCCACCGCATTGCAAGAAGGCACTCTGTTATCCAAATTGTATGAATGGGGGAAACTGTACAGCACCAGGAGTATGCTCTTGTCCCCCAGGATTTCAAGGACCGTATTGTGAAGGAGGTAAATAGTCGTTTGTGTAATAAACTAGACCACCTGAATTGACGGAACTAATACACTTTTTTATTATAACTCTAAAATAAAATAAGTTGGTAGCACTCATCTGTGTCCCATAATGTCAACATATTTTATTTTCTTCCTAATTAAGAAAACAAATAGGTTGGTATCGCTCATCTTACGGTCATAATACCAACATATTTTATTTTTTTGATTAAGAACGTCTTACTCAACTAAGGAAAAACCGAGCTTCTATTGGTAACCCTTCGAGTTACAAACTTGAAATTTATTCTTCATTTGTCAAGTAATAATAAATATGTATTGCTTTTTCAATTTGTCCTAGCTTTGCGAATCAATCTAGTAATTTATAGTAAAATTTGTCTTATCTTGATGGGATTATTTAAATTATACTATTTTTTTTACCTATTCAGTGGACAAAAAGCTGTACTTTTCTGCCTCAAGATATAAATTTCACCAAGCCTGAGAAAAAAAATGAACTTTTCCTCAGTCTCGCTTGCTATTACACTCAAAGTCAGTTTTGCTAACATACATATATCAAAAATTTTTAATTGGTCCAAACACTAGGAGAAATAGATATTCAAATTGATTATCCAGATAATCAATCTAGATAGACAGAAAATAACTAATCATTTTGATAAAATGTATAGTCTTTTTTTTTTTTTTTTGACATATTTCATACTCTTAGTATTCATATTGATTATCAAGATATTCACATCGACTAACTACATATTTACTTTGATTATCTAGATCATTAGTTTCTTGATTATTTAAAGAAAATCCTCGATTATCTCCAGATAATAAAATTGACTATCCAAAATAGTTTTAAGAATTACCTAGACAGTTTTTTAACTATCTATTTCTCTGAGTGAATGAATGCCAAGGTAATGGAACTCTATTTCTCGTGCTTTATCTTAAAACAATGTAATGTGGTTCATCGCACTAACAAAACTAACTTGGGACACAGGTCATGTAACTCAAATACTTACCCTCATCAAACACTTGGTCAGTTATTTGAAGAGAGAGTAGGTAAAACAAAAGTCAAGTACGGAAACAAGCAGAGTTTATTGCAAGCATATAAAAATTATCTACAAAAGGTTCAATATTGTCACAGCTTTCTTGTGCCTACGACCGTCGATTTTTCTCGCGCTCAGATCACACGACTTTGGACAAGGCAATGGCGGTTTTACAGGCGACCTTGATGCCGCCGCTGAGGACCTGGTAGAACGGCGCCTGTTCCGCGCCCAATTCTAGGCCGGTGTCGTGGTGCTCTTGTTCCTCGTCGCGAAATTGTTGGATGGTCTCCAATAGTTCTTTGTCAACTTTCTCGCCGGTGGCCATAATCGCCCTGAGCTGCTCGTTGTAATGCTCGACAATGACAGTTTCGACCGCGACCGTGCACGCCATTGCCGCTTTTTCTCCCATCATCGCCGTCGCCGAGCCCAGCAAATAACCGGCCACATTCCAGATCGGAAGTAGAGCAGTGGGCCTCGCGCGGTGCTTTCTCATGAGTTCCTCGAATTTTGCCCGATGCCGCTTCTCTTGTTCCCACATGTGCTTGATAGTTGGGGCCATTGACGAATTGCCTGACAAAAAATCATATAGGCTTTTATTATTAGAGAGAAACGCGGCTTTTCGGCTTAAGATCATACTGGATGACAAAGTTGAATTTTGAAAATTGGCGCCAAAACCATGACAGTGCTACACCGAGAAAACGATATCGTACAGTATGGATTGTACAATTTCCAGTATACTGATTGGTCGAAATAAAGCAATCGAGCAATTTCATTGGTTGAAGTTAGTTACGATATGATATTGTAAACAGTTTACTATATGAAATTGTCCAAGTTACAATATATCTTGTAGTGGTTACAATATGGTTTTCTCTGTGTAGTTAGATGGGAAGAAGAGATCAGAAATAAAAATGTTAGACATTTGTACAATTGTTAGTTAAATTTTCTTTAATTAGATGTAAAAGAATGAATTTTTGTATCGGTTATTTTATAGAAGACCCTTTCCTTCGCTTCTACGTACATTTTTAGGTTAGTCCAACTACATCTAAAACCGCGGGAAGGTTTTCTTATAAAATATTGTTTTAAAAATCAAACATTTGATTACAAGTAAAGAATATTTAAGAGAGATTCAATCCGTTCTCTTTGATATTAATTTTAGCATCGATTTTTTATTTTTTAATGAGAAAGACATCTATTTGGTACCACAGGAATCTTATAAAATTTATCTATATGACAACTTCTTAAGAGGACATCAAACTGTATAAAAAAGTTTAAATTTTCAAAGTTGGCGCCCAAACCATAATTTTGCCAATTAGATGAAATTATTGAATTTCTTTTGGTATTTCATATGTAATAAATTTTTAAGTTATAAAAACTTTAAAACATTTTGTAATTCATTTTATAATTTAAATATATAAATGTCATTATCAGAAATTCATCACAAATTTCAATATTTCAAAAAATTCAAATTCAAATTAGCGCGCCAATTTTACGCAGTGAAGTTACACATGCATTAATAAAATTGAAAATTGTCGCAACCTTTACTACCTTACTTGTCCATTTTGCAAAAGTTTATAAAAACACTGAAGGTGGCTGAGTAATGTTTTCCAATGGAACAGCTCCTCATAGCTATTTCATTCTTCGCTTGCAAATGGCGCCAAATTTGAATTAATGACATTGTTAATTTTTGATAACTAGGCAATTCATTAAGAATATAAACAAAAAAAATCAAAGAATCTTAATTTAGTACTCTTCAATTTCATAAAAAGTATTTTAAATAACATATTTATGACGGAAAAATTCTTCCTCATCTTGAAATGAGAATCAATTAAAATATTAGAAAAATAAATATAATTATGATGATGAAAGTACAGATTCGATTAACGTTTTTCACAGAAATAACGTAAAGAGTAAAAATGTCACAATCAATCGTACGTGTCAAAGATAGCGAATCAAAAAAGGTTCCTTCTTCAACTTCGGTTTTTTTACC
The DNA here is from genome assembly GCA_022817685.1 of Aradophagus sp. ZL-2020. NCBI lineage: Eukaryota > Metazoa > Arthropoda > Insecta > Hymenoptera > Scelionidae > Aradophagus > Aradophagus sp. ZL-2020. Next base: position 20,947 of record JABFOV010001125.1, read on the forward strand.
AGGAGTGTCATCGGGGCCATTAAACACGCTTGGCCCCGTTGTCCGTGCATTAGTTTCCGATTCGCGCTTTGTTTATTTCACGTTTCTTTTGTTCCCGTGACAATTCACCGCCGCATCGTTTAGTCCGTTCTTGTACCTCGATTTGATGTAGGGTCAAATCGGCCTTCGTGACGGCAGGACTGCTGTGACATTCTTAGCCCGTGTTTTTCTCTCATTTCATTTTATCTGCTTGTTAACCCTTTAATGTTGGGACGTGTTTTTGTGTTCTTAAATAATTTTCCGTTCTGTTTATTATGTTTTCAATTGTATACAGCTGTTATTATTAAATTTAACAAAAAAACAAGATTTTTTTATTAAATTTCGTTTACATAAAAATAAAAAACAGAAGATAATCATCCTGTCCTTTTAATTTTTTTACATCAATGTTAATCAGTATCATTTTTTATGAAAAAAAGAATTCAATGTTGATAATGTAAAAACTTATGTCATTTTAGTTAATCATTTTTTATTTAATCACTATCATAAAAATGGTAAAATTTCATGAAATTTAAAAAAAATTTCCACAATGATCTACTCCAAGTAATTCGATAAACTGCAGTAAGAAAAATGTAATAGCACTGCATAAGTTAAAAATTGCACGAATTAAAAATTTACAAAAGCTTTAAGGTACTCCGAGAAAACCATAACTAAAGAACATTATGTATATTGTCGACCAAATAGAATTTTTTTGTATTGTAACTTATAACCTATCACTGCAAATAATTCGGCGTAACAGGTTCGACCCATCTGAATTGTAGATAGCGCGTTTTACAACGGATACGGTCCACTTGAGTTGTAGATGGCGCCTTTTACAACGTAAACGGCCCACTTGAGTTGTAGATGGCGCGTTTTACAATACAAATCGTCCGCTTGAATTGTAGATGATGCATTTTACATAAAAAACGACATACTTAAGTTGTAGATGGCGCGCTTTACAACGTATACGGTCCACTTGAGTTGTAGATGGCGCGTTTTACAACATAAACGGCCCACTTGAATTGTAGATGGCGCGTTTTACAATACAGATCGTCCGCTTGAATTGTAGATGGTGCTTTTTACATGAAAAACGACATACTTAAGTTGTAGATGGCGCGTTTTAAAACACAAATGGCTCGCTTGAATTGTAAATGGCGCCTTCTCTAATACAAATGGCACGCGTAAGTTGTACATGGCGCATTTTACAAGACCTCGAAGCATATAATAAATTAAAATATAAATGTTTAATTTACTATTTACATGTCACCGATTACAATACAAAAAAAATACAGCACGTATTATATAAAATGGTTTTTTCGTAGTACCAAACTGGCCACGCTTTAAATAAAAATGGACCATCTTTTTCGTCAGCCTGGCACAATATATTGTACGAAGCAACTGACAAAATAAATTCGCTCTCCTATATTCTACCACCTCGCTAAGCACGTGTTAATTTAACCAATGCAAATGGAGAAAAAGGAATCGTAAAAGGCGGCTCCACCTCGCCGGTCAATTTCGATGAAAGATAGCGTGAATTATTACCTAAAACAGCCATTTGTCCGGCATAAATTCGGTCGGCTCCGAGCTCGCCGGCATGGTCGACCCTCAAGACCGAATCGAGCAACTTTCCCGCTTTTGTGGCCGAAGTCGCTGCCGACATTGTATTAATTAACCGCGTGCCTCGCAGCCTCATCTCGACGGCCGTCCGCGCGCTCCATGAAACATACAAAAACACGGCTCATTGACTCCAATTTCAGCTCGTTTCCAACCCCTTTTTTGCCCCGCATGCCTCGAGCGTCATTTTTCGTGCAATTTACGACGCGCGATCGCAAACATTCGCGCCAATTAATACAAAGCAAACCGTTCTGCATTCAGGAATTTGCGCGGAGAAATGCCTCAACGGCGGCAAGTGCGTGCAAAAGGACACTTGCGAGTGCTCCAAGGGCTACTTCGGACTGCGCTGCGAATTTTGTAAGTCGACTTTTAAACCATTTACCCTCCTAGTTTTTTTTTTTCTTTTTCTTTACCGCTAAGGTAACGAACCAATTAACTCTTTTTCAGAACAACTTTCTGCAGCGAAATATAATCCTTTTCACGAAAGTAACGAAACTGACATCTATCGTAGAAAGCAAAAAATTGTCAATTAAGTAAATAAATAAATATACATAGGTGTAATTGAAAATCATGAAAATTTATTTTTTAAATTAACAAAATGAAAGATGATCTTTGAAAATATCTTTTTTGCTTTCTTTCAATTAATTTTAATTGACTTTGATTAATTAATGTCTTTCTTCACGTATAAGTTGTATCAACTATATTTGTATACTTATTTTCTACTATATTTAAATTAAGAAAAACTCGGTCAAATTATTAAAATAAAATCGTTTAATTAAGAATGTACGTTTGAAATTTTTAGTTGTAGTAACCACTGTAGGCGCCAATTTTTGAAATTGAATTTAATTCAATTCAAAATTGGCGCCAAAATTACACTATGATATACAGCGTAAAAATTAATTCTAAAAAATGTAAAAACACGATGATACTTTATTAAATTTTCTTCAATCGCATCGAAAAAATATCATTTTAAAACTATATTAAATTAATTGAGTTCAATTTTTTTTACTTAACTGAACCATCTTGAAAATCGCGAAAATTTGCTTCATAAAATATTAAAATAAAAATGATATTTGATGAATGAAATTGAAAAACAAAATATCTCGTTCTCTTTGTTTTGAACGTAAATTTTTTTCAATGTAAAACCTTCGAATGTCGATAATGTAGAGATTTACCTCAAAATCATGACACGACCCCCCCCCCCCCCACCATTTTTCTATTAAAATTGACAACCACGTAATAATAAATGACGTTTTACAGCCAAATGCGTTATACCTTGCTTGAATGGGGGAAAATGCAAAGGCAACAACATCTGCCGTTGTCCCCCTGGCTTCAAGGGTGATCACTGCGAAATTGGAAGGCGCTCGCCGCAGCGCTCGACTTGCACGCAAGCCTGCAGAAACGGCACTTGTCAACCGGACAACACTTGTCTTTGCGAACCGGGATGGTTTGGAAAATTGTGCAATAAAAACAAGCCCTGGGCTTAAAGACCGATCAGCTCTTCAAGAGGCTCGACGACGACGAACCACGGAGAAAAACTACACGGAGAGAAAATTCCTAGCATAATATGTTTGGAAATTCATAACAATTACTAGACTGATTTATCGAAGAGGGGACAAGCGACAAATCTTTTGCTTTTTATTAGACCGTATAGTAAATTACTAAAAATTATTAAAATATGAAGTAATTTTGAAGATCCTGAAGTACCGTTCTTTGTCGTTTTTTATTGTATTTATCTGATGAAATTCCATGTCGAAAAAAACTACGTCAAAAAGTACGTAACGTTTTGGCGTCAAAAATTACGTAATTTTTTACGTCTTTTTACGTTATTTTATACATAAATTTTTTTTATTTTTATGTTTTGGCGCTAAAAATTACGTAATTTGTTTATGTAATTTTTAAAATTTTTTAATTTTGAAGTATTGGCGTAAAAAATTACGTAAAAATTTACGTGAAAATTACGTAGTTTTTCACGCCAAAACGATACATAATTTTTTACGTAATTTTTTTTGACAGGAATTACTTTGTGTGGAAAAATTCAATGCTTCATCATCCGAGATTTGAACGCTAGCCTCCGACGTAATGATACCTTCTACACAACATTGCATAAAATACAAAAAAGCTGCCAATATATGATATTTTTTCAAATTGTCCCAGCTGTCAGTCTAATAAATTACACTAGAATTTTTTTCTCCGTGTATGCGATGGATATCACCATACCGGATAATGAATTTTCACCAAAATAATATTTTAAGGAATACTGATTTTGTTTCACAGTGGAAATTAAAATATGTAAATAACATGCTAACATCCTGGACTTGATGTATTTCTCAAGGAATTTTACACGGGATGACGAAATTTCAATTTTGAAATTGTCGCCGAAATCATAACATTTCTAGGTAGATGAAAACAAAACAAAATCAAAATGGAAAAAAGGGAGAATAGATCGATTGTTTGTTGAATTTCTTTTGGTTACACGCAAAAAATCAGTTTTTTGGATAGTATTTTACGAGAAAACATTTTTGGATTTTTAACCTACTTTTTAGTTTAGTTTAACCATGTCAAAAGTTACGGAAAGGCTTTTGTTCAAGACATTGTTATAAATATTAAATACTTACGTCGAATTGAAGAAAAATTTTAAGAGAGAAACGACTTTTTTAACCACTTTTTGTTATTTTTAATATCAACTGTAACTTTAACGTTATTTAATGAAAAACATTTGAATGTCGGTATTGTAGGAATCTGTACCATAATTTTTTGAAGCAACTTCTTAAAAGGAAACCAAAATAAATTTTTAGTCCTACAAAAAAAAAAAAAAAAGGTTTCTAATAACTTGTATCAATACACATTTAAGAAACAAAAAAAAAATGCTCAGAAAAAATTACTTTCAACATTGGACTGAAAAATTATTAACTTTAAAATTAAGCATTTATTGTGAAAACATTGTAAATATATTGTAAAATACGTTTATAGACATAAAAATTCTCTGAGATCAATAAAATTAATAATCATTTAATTAATTTGATTGATTTTAATTAATCAAAAAATGTATTTTCAATTAAATTAGTTTAAAATTCTTTAAAATTCTTTAATCATAAAATTAACAATTTTGAATACAGAATTAACAATCAAAACATTTAGTAAGGGTTTTTTGACAATAAAATATTTTAATTTATATTAAAAAAAAGAAAGTAAATAAATAATATCATCCTCAAATATTTTAACTTGTTATCCCAATTTAAAAATTATTGGATATTTTATTTACATTATATTTATTATGCAGTATGGTGATGTATTTAAAAATGAGGTACATTTTTCATGGCGAAATGAAAATAGACGAACTCCGATTAAGTCCAGTTGATATTTGACGAAACATGGAATTGTTAAGTAAATCATAAAATAAGGCTATAAGGCGAGACGAGAAAAAAAAATGAACAGAAGACTTGTAACTTGTTATTAATTAGTTTTAACTACGCAAGTTGACGACATTCGTAAATTATCCCACTCCAGATGTGATATGTAAAGCTGTTTTATACGATTTTATACTTTAATTATTATAAATATTTCTTTTATATCGTTAGGGATCTTATGATAATAATTGTAATAAATTGTATGATCCGTAATTTGCATTTATTTTTGCCTTCCGGTCAACCGTTATATCAATATATTCTTTTACATTATGAATAACTTATTAAGTAAATATTATATACAATAATAAATATTTTATTGAACAACGTAATAAATATAATTAAGTTATACATTTGAAACAATTTAAATTTTAACAATACTTCAATTTTATAATTTATAAATAATAAATTAACAAGTTTTTCGGTTAAAATTGAAGATTTTTTTTTTATTTCAACAGATACATCTATAACATTTTTTTGCCAACAAATTTTATTTAAATAAAATTATACAATCCGCATTTAGTTATCATAACTTATAATAATAAGTAAGACAATAATTTTATCAAAATTAAATATCTGTGTATTTTTAATTTTTATAAAGACACTATTAAAACTTTTTTTTACTTTCTTTAATTTTAATTTTTAATGATTAATTATTTTTCATTTATATCAAATGAATACAGTCTCACATTAAGCATTTGAGTTTATTCTTCCTTTAATATTTATCATAAAGTAATACTTTAAAATAAATAAATAAATAAATACAAAATACAAATCAAAAATTTTTTTACATGGTGGTACAATTTTGATATTAGAAAATGTGTATATTTTTAGAAAGTGTGTCACTATGCTGGGGATTCAAAGTTCCATCTGCACAATTACAAATTCGACCATATTGACGTGTCAAGCACATCAGTTCCAGGTGTTATTCGTTATAAGGGTCGTTTAAATTCTGTTTCAACATAGTTGGAAGAATTTCAGTTTGATTTGAAATTACTCTTTGGTTTACAAATTATTTAGACTTTACTCAAAAGTAATTTTTTTATTCTTTTGTATTTATTTATTATTTCTTAATAATTATTATTATTATTATTATTATTATTATTATTATTATTATTGTTTTATTTTTTTTTTTTTTTGAAAACAGAATACTTTTACTATTAAATTTATAAAAAAACACTAGTTACATTGAATTATTCAGTTTTATAATTTTGTTTACTTTCATCAATTATCTAATATGTTTTAGTAATTGAATGAATACTGTAATGTCGATGAAGCAAGGCTCAAGTGGTATTTATCCTCTTTTTAATAGTCAAAGATAAATATCTATTTTTCACACATTTGTTAATACTCTTTTTAGAAATTTTGTTTTTTTCATTTGTTGTGAATCAACTGAATAAATACAACTTCCCAGTAACCTGGGAACATACTTTTAAATCGGAAGTAATTTACCATTCATAATTCAAGCGATACCAATGAAATAATCGAATTGTATATATATATTACAAAATTACAATTTGAAAATTCGTGATAAAATAATCAAATTGTATTATACACGCAGAAAAATAAATTGGAAAAAGTGCTATAGTTTTAGCAGTCCGTCCTCACTAAATCATGTTTTCATAATAGTACTATGGTTACATATATATTTTTTCAATACATTACAAGAAAAAGTGCCATAGTTATAGCACTTATGCGAAAGGCTTTGCCACAAGTGCTATAACTATGGCACTTTTTCTTGTAATGTATTGAACAAATATATATGTAACCATAGTACTATTATGAAAACATGGTTTAGTGAGGAC
>JABFOV010001126.1:0-27784 GCA_022817685.1 Aradophagus sp. ZL-2020
TCGTATTTCTGACCAGTCACAGGCTAAAAATTAGCAGGACACTGTCTAAAGACTATTGATTTTCACTAAAAAAGAGTGATATTCCTGATAAAAAACTGGGCCATCTTTACTGGAGTAAAAATGTATTTTATTACAACTTGCTCTTAAATTCCAGCACCTTACGCGCAATAAAATATTGCGATGTAAAAATATTTAGATTATACAATCGCTTGTAAATTTTATTGACTCAAGTAGTATGTATCGATCATACATCGTTCATGAAAGCTCCCCCCATTTATATTCAGTATATGAGGAACGATTCTACAAAACACGTACATTATCCACATTTGAACGTGTAATAAAGAGATAAAGACTACACGTAGAAAATTTTGCAGTATGTTTTCCCAACTGTTGCCAGAAACAAGGACAAATACCTCCCAATTCTACGTTAATGAAACTTCTCCCGTAAATTTAGACAAACGAAACATAAAAAGGCAATACTGAAATTAATTGCGTTCAAATAGTTGAGTAATTTAGAACTTTGTATCAAAGTGGAATTTCAGTTAAAATTTATATTAATTTAAAGCAAGTGGAAATTGTTACGTTTTACCCTTTTACTATAAAGAAAGCTTTTATTAAACCTGTATTTATATCAGATCAGGACTCAGAAAAGAATAAAAAAAAATTTAAAATTAATAAATTAAACAAAGGTTTGTAAAGAGCAATAAAACAATTTGATATATTACTTTCAACTATTCAAACGCTTTTTTAGGTATGTACTTTATATAATAATTTAAGCTAATCAAAACTTTGGACAACCCTATTTCCTTTGAATTTCCTAACCATGCCAAGATATAAATGAAAAATTAATTATGTCATTCAAACAACTTTTAACTGACAAACGCATTTATCAAAAGTTTAGATACCAAGTTAATTACGCGACTAAACTTGCGATGCAGCTGTTTGTTTCAGGAATATTTTTGAAACAAAACACCTGCTGCAATTTGCAATGAAAATTAACTTTAGCCCAAATCAATGCAATCTTGTGTTTATCTGCTACCACATTCGCACGTACGTAATCTTTATCCAAAGTTTCTGCGCAAAATTTGGCTTCTTCATTTTCTTTGCTACCAACACAATAATGAAATTATGCATGGAAACCAAGTTAATTTTCAATCCACAGGAAAAACTTGCAAACACTTCCCAAATAATACGGAAAAGTTTGAAAATAATTTGTATTGTCTTGTGAAAGGGATATCTTTTTGCAATGACATTTGTTTTTATATGAAAAATAGCTGTAAGAAATATTTTTAATAACAACAACAACAATAATAATGCTAATAATAATAATAATAATAATAATAATAATAATAATAATAATTATTATTATTATTATTATTATTATTATTATTATTATTATTATTATTATTATTATTATTATAAAATTATACGCAAAAGAAGATAAGATAAGACTTTTTTAATTTTTTTGTATTTAAGAGATCTAAACTGTCGCGATTCGTCCAATGCATTTAGACATAGAATACGTGGTTTATGCATGGTCCATGTAAAAATGTGTCCTCTGGCCTCGTGAAAAACAAATATTTTCGTCTAACAATCAGTTAGTCCGCTTGAAACCTTACATCAATCACTTTTTTGTCTCGAAAAGTATTGCATTAGTAACTTTGCCGAACGAAAAATTCGCCGCTTTTTAAGACAAGTCAAAGTTAATTTTGTTTTTCCAGCGAGCCGCTCGGAAGACGAATGGATTACATTTCCTTCGATTTTATTGGTGTTTATTTCTTCTTCTTCTTCTTCTTCTTTAAAACTACGGCGTTCGCTATTATTGCGGGCAAACAGATTGACAAATGACCCGTTTAATAGAGCAGATTACATAATTTAGTAGATATTTGTTTACGACTGTTCTGCTTGGGGATAATTGATGAGGATTCAAAAAATTTTAAGTGTTTAATAAAAGTAAAAAAAGAAAAACAATATTTAGTTGAAATACGCGTTTTGAAAGAAATTTGTCGTGCGATGTCAGTTTTTCTATAATTTTAAACAATTGTTTACATAATTATTGAATTAATTTGATTAATATATTTTTATATTCGAAAATCACGATGGCACATCTTTAAAGTTTACGCTTAAGCTACTTTGTTGACACTTGATGTGTGCGCTTTTCGCACTCATTATGAGTAAATTCTAAACAAATTTCAATCGATGATCACTTAGTAGACTGAAGTTAAGTTTCAAGGCCTCGCGATGCTTAACATGTAATGTATTGTAACACTTTTTTCAATTGTGCTACTGTGTCATTCCGTTATTGTTCTGTTTTATTGACCGACCAACGTCAAAATGGCGATTGGTGTAATCTAGAAAATGGTGCGGTATGAAATATTTATCTCTGCGAAATGAACAATTAGACGATATTGTCAATATCGGTTTTTCCAATGTTTACATTTCCACTAAATTGAACATGAAGAATATTTATACAGTATTGACATTTGTCAACTCTCTAGAGTCTTTAAAAATAGCGCGAAAACTTTGAGAACTGTTTTTATAGACCTGAAATTAAAAATAGGTACGATTGAAAGTGTGATGAATGTAAATATTATGAAGTTTTATCTTCGGTGTTCTTTGGTGAACGAATCTGTATTAAAAGTTATTTGAAATAGCAATATCTATTAACAACATATTTACAATGGAAATTAAAAACGTGGAAAGTAAGTGCCAAAATTTAATGAAACGGTTAATAATAAATAAATAGATTGGTATTGTTTCTAAACTCTAGAAGACTCACGAAAAATTAATAATATTTTATTATTATTTATTAGAATTTCTAATAATTGTAACACATACTGATACTGTTGAAATAATCATTCAAAATATATAATAAGTTGTCAAGTGATGCAGTACAGTGATTCTTTGTTTTTTTAATAATAATTGTTAAGTTTAATAGAATTGTTATGTTTACTACACTCTAAAAAGTTAATAAATTCAGTTAATAATCAGATGGTTATTCTTATTACGAATTCCACTTATTATAAAAATAATCCACTTATCATAAAAATATTTTTATAGTAAATGGATTGTTTTAAGAACAAAGGTGTACTCAAAAACATCGTCATTGTCATCCAAACATTCTTTATCTTCATATCAGATAAGGAAGATGTATAAATCCATTTGTATTAACGTTTTTAACAAATACCATTATGAATTAAATACGAATATTCATTATTTTTATTTTTCAGTTCAAACACTTTACTCACAAATTTTTATTGTTGATTTGGACTTTAACATCGGTGATGATATTCGCAACAACCATTATTAGATTGCGTGATCATGAACCTATTTCATGCTGTGCGCGTTAAAAACTTGTATGGCAAGCGTGTCGATTTCAGTCAAATGATAAAAGTATAAAATTAATGATACAAATCGAACAAGTTATTAAATAAATGCCATTTTGTCATACAATAATCAATGTATTTTTTTAATCTGTGTTATAAAATTATTTAGATATTCAACTTCTTGTCTTACAACAAAAATTTTTTTTCAAGTTCAGATATTAAAATTAATTTTACAAAATAATTATAAGAACCTCTTTTAGCTATCTATTTCTTTGATGTTCAATTCTGACTATTTTTATCAAATTGTAAAATATGATTCCCTCCAAATAAGCTGGTAAAGTATGTAATATATCATTCTCTTAATAAAATTGTCGGTGGTTCTATATCACATTACTCCACTGATACCATTTACAGTCTTGATACATTATGAAATATACAGTATCTCAATGTCATAAAATTTTGAATGGTTACCATTAGATGATAAACGTTCATCACAAGAAGCAAGAGTTGGGAGCCTCAAGAAGGATTAAATAAAGCTACGTCATAATTACCTATTCTTCTACTAATTTACATAAAATATTAATTCCATAAACTCGCTCGTGCATCAGCTCAACGTGCATATAACATTTATTTGTAGACCTGATTCAACTCACTTAATGAAGATTCTATTGAACCAACATAAACTTAACGAAAATACTGTCCAGGGAAAAGCATCTTAATGCAAAAAAGAGATTAAAACAATGGAAGACAATAAAGCAAAGCATGGTATGAAGAAATTTGGGTATTATATGCTGGAGAAACGAAAAGTAATATCAACTTTCTTATTAACCCAAGACTATAAGTAAAAACTGGTGGAGAAAAAAGGATGTCTAGCAGATCATAATTGTTTAAGATTTCATAAAGAATAACAATCAACGAAAGAAGAAAGTAAGAAGAAAATAAAGAAGTGGAAATTGAAGAAGGTACAACAACTCTTTGTAAATAAATATAACTTGTATTTATAACTATTCAGAGAAGTTACAAAGAATGACATGCGGAGAGATGCAGACAATAAAGTTAGTATATTACTAAACGAGGAAAAAAATGAGTTTTAAGTTGGTAATTTCAAGGGCTACCAACATAATAATTGACTTTACCAAGTTGAATATCATATTTTTCCTGCCGAGAAAATAAAATGTGGTTGGTACCACTCGGCTTTGGCTTGTGATACCAACACACCTTATTTTCTTGTGAGAAAAAATAAGGTATTCTAACTTGATGCTAATGAATGGTAATTCGGTTAATAAGGTATCCAAGAAAAGGAGCAGCATGCGAAAAAGCAGAGCAGAAAAGGAACCATTAAGTTGATACTGGTAGCAAGGTACGGGAGATATTGTACCTCCTTGTTGATGGCAGTGGGGCCGGTGCAGCCAGCTGTGCTCGTCGCGGTGTTGGTCGTCGGTGGGAAGGAACCGATGGCGTCACCGAAGCCAGTGAATCCCTCGGTAACCTGGTAAGGACCGGCACACATCGCCCTAACCCCATTACCATTGCGGTCCGCGTCGAGGCCCGGCTCGGCACCCTCTACAGTTTTTCGAGTTTTGTCCTTCAGCATCAGACGAGCCTTACAGCTGGCTGCGAGGAGGTCGATTTCGCAGACGGCGGCCTCCTCTGATTTTCATCCACCAGCTGGGTAACCTCGCTCCTCCGCTTTCGTTTCTGTGACCTTGAGCCACGTCATACTCTGCAAAATAGTACGAGCACGTCTCGTTAACTTATGCCATTCTCCACACAGTATTTGACAGACTTTGAATTTGACCTTAATTTCTCTGAGCATTTGACTTTTGCATACTTTGCATACTATATATAGGGTATTAAACGAGAAAATGAAGAAACAAGAGTGTATACCGATGGCTCGGAAAAAGAGTTCCTGTTCCTGAATCGGTAATGAAAAATTACCGTTCTTTCTTTATTACTGAGTTGGAATGGTGGTTTCTTAATCCGTACTTGGGAATAGAGATTTTTATGGTCAATTTAAGAATGGGGGTTCTTTATCACTCATTACTTTGTGAAAAAAAGCTTTACAATTATACTTATAATAAGCTGATGAATTACAAACGCATTACATACATTGAAAATGTATGCAATTATTATTATTCATCATTAACATCGATAATTTAAGAACATAATTCTATTTTGACAACATTTGTGCCGGTTTAGAAAAGTTTTATAGAATTAAATCGAATTACATTCTTTAATTGAATTTGATTTTCTTTATCAATAAATTTTCTAGTAAAAACCCGTGTACATGTTATAGTTCAGCGTTATAGAAATAGTTGTGTACTTTACAGTCGAAACTTTCCACGGGCAGTCGTAACTGAAAAACTTTTGATTAAATTTTCGAATTTCTGTGGGAAGAAGACCATATTTTTCGACGTTTCGTACTGTCGTTTTTATTATACCGATGTTCTTCTGATACCTAAGTTTGCTAGTACCTATATAAAATCTAATAAAAATATTATCGAAGAACTCTTTGATTCTGCGTGATATAAAAGTTATGACTTGAAAAGAGTGAAAAAAGAAGTTTAGCATGCATGTATTACTGTATATAGATCGATTCGTTTTGCCTCTGGCAAAGCCAGTCGAGTAAATTCGAACTTGTTTAATGAATCGAAACGATTGGAGCCATTAATCAGAAGTCACGAAAAGAAATCTCGAAATAAAATAACCCCTTTAAGATTCAATTTACGTAGGAAATATATTATCATTTCTTTAACACTAAGGTAATATTCAATTCGACTATCTGGCAAAAAAGTATGACATAAAGTCGGTCAATGTTTATAAAGCGAAGTTTTGAAGAAACAACACGCCGAATGTCGTAAAGTTTAATATTTGTGCCATCTCTTCGATTTCCATACAAGGATTTGTTTTCCTCAGATGTCGATAAGATATAGATGTCGAAAGCTCCACTCAAAATATTTATGTTGCAAGCTCGATTTGATATTAGCTTGACCTTTGTAACTAACAAATACAATTCCGTGTATTATACCAAACATTTCGAGAGTTTCTGCTTTGCGATTCTATAAACAAATTTAATACGTTGCTATTTCATTATTTTCTATTTTGACTTTTATTTTTATGGTCGTATTGTTATATTTATCAGGAGAATTTATAAATTTGCAAATTTACAATGATAAAGTAAAGTCAGAAAAAAATCCGTAAATTCTTTAACAGTTATATTGAATATTACATTTTAACTGACACGATTTGCTGAAGCAACTTTCTCGATTACTCTCGGTGTGATTTTGACTCTAATAAACGTAATTTTACCATCTTTTTTATTTGAAATAAAAGTATTCTAGTCATACAAGGGTTGACAGAAAAACAGCATGCATTCGATATTGATTCGATATATTATAATATCTTTCTTGTGACGTTAAATCGATATTGAAGTTAATTTCATTTGATATCAATTTTAATATCATTAGATTTCTTCTTAGAATTCAATTGCGATAAACTATTAAAATATGGAATAAGAAAATTTTTTTAATATCTGTAATATCGTAAAGTTTCTTCATATCTTTCAATCATGAAATATTCAATGCTTACTAATTTTAATGGTAAAAGTTATAGTTCAAAAATTCTCTTATTCGATATATAGTAATGAGAAAACGCTTAGCTTCAAGCAATTCGCTATATGAAATACGAGGACACAGAAACGCATTATACTTTGATAAATTCAAGCAATATTTACAAGTTTCCCAACTGCGGTTTAAAATATCAATATTAATTTGGCTAAAGAGACGAAACAATTTAGCTAATGGAGCACTAAAAAATTAGATTGTCCTAGCGTGTAAAACAACTCATACAAATTAGCCTGGGACTTCGAGTGTTTTTATATAATATTATATTATAATAAATATTTCTATAATATATTATATATTATGATTTACATAAATGTGCAGAATTGTCTGCTCCATTTGATTAAAGTATTTTCATTGTACTAATATTCCCATTCAATACAGTGCTTTTAATTAACTTTCAAAGTGTCGTACAGTAAAAATATTAAAACAATATATTTAAATTATATACAAATATTACTGGTACTAAGTTTATTATCACTCATGTATTTAATAAACAGACATATTAATTAAAACAGACGATGTAATAAATTACGAAATTTAATGAAAGAGCTGCGTATTCGATTATCTTTTAAGCAGTTGTTTAAACTTGTAATCCATTTTGTATCATTATATTAAATCCTGACAAAAATTGTTTATTTATTTTTATACTCTGAAAACTTCGATAGAGGTATTCAAATAATATTTTTCTAGAATTATTTTTATAGAATACTTAAATTATTTATTGATTATTATTATTTTATAAATTATTATCAATAAATACATCTTTTTTCAATTATAAAAAAGTTAAAATTATATTTTCTACTTTGATTATAATATTATTATCGATTTTAAAGACGTTTATAACACAAAACATTTATTGACGTGCAAACAAATAATTGCAATTAAATGTAAAATAAACACACAAGCAAAAAAATTGATAAATTAAAATTTTTTCAAATTATTGTAATTTGCTGTTTGAATTTAATTTGTTTTATTTGTTTACTTATTTAATCGTTCCTTCCACGACGATCAATACACGTTACACAGCGCAGTCTCGTAAATTTCGTCGTAAACATTTTTGTAAGTGTTCTGTCGCGCTTGATTTCTATCTTCAAATGTTTAGTTGGAATCCAAATTTATTGACTCTTTAAATTGAAATACAGAATTTCACGCAGACGAATCTTAATGTAGGCCTTTTAAATGGATCGAAGCTCAAAATCAGTTTGCGATGAGTGGATTATTCTCATAAATAGAAGGTTCATTTTATGATAAGTGAAATCTACTTATAATGAGAATAATCTGCTTGATATAAATTGTATTACTTTATCGTCACTAGAGATTTTATCGCAACGAGATATTGTCATAGGATTTGTATACTGAAAAACTGTATAATAACTTCCGCAAAAAAGCATCTCTTTGATTCTTGTTGGAAAAATTTGAAAATGAAAATCCTTTTTAATAAGAATGGAAAATTGTGGACTAAAAGGATATTTTTAAAATTGAACTACTGATTCAAAGTAGAGCGTAACTGAAGTCCGCAAATCAATTAATTTCATCTAGCGTATAGAAGTCTGCTCTTTGTTGAGGCTTCCGAATCCAACGTGCATAGCTTGAAGTTTAAATTAAATTTTTCCGTCTTTTTTTTGCATACAAACAAACGGAAATTTGATTATCGTTTGAATTAATGCTTAGCGACCTTTCATGTAGTAAAGTTTCGCGTTAACAATTTCAACGTCCATGGAAATTTATAAACGAACAATTATCATCATCGCTGAAGTGCTGTGCGTGCAACTGAAATTGTTCAATCAAAAAGTTCGAACGTCCTGATTCAATCAATTAATTGGCTTCGGAGTTTTCCATTGGTCGTAAATAATGTTCGAAGCTAAAATCACGAAATATTGGTGTGTGAAGGAAACTCTACATACGATATTTTTAATCACTTTCATGCAAAGCAAAATGAATGATCATGAAAAAAAAAAAAAATTATAATACAAACAATAATTTTGCGCGCAACATATTTTAAGCAATGTTAATTATAGCCATATTATTATCCAACCAATTAATCTGTAAGGGATTTTGAAAATTCATTTCCGAAAATGAAATTAAAATAGTGTATTCAAAGTTTAATTAAGTTATTAGTCTGGCTAAATTTTTACGAATAAAAACCCATTGTTTGACCCAAAACAGAAATTTGTGGCAAAGTTCAAGGTTAATTATCAGAAATTGAATTGTAAATGTCATCAAATGTAAGTCGAAGCGTAGATTGCATGACAAACTGACATAATTTCAACGTAACTCGTGTTCAGGAAAAGCAATTGAAGCCTAATAAGTGGTTACCGATGAAATTTTTGCATCCGAAATTGCCCTTAATTCCATTTCCCAGGATTCGGATTCTCGGAGCAATGATAATAATGATATTTGTTCCGAAATTGCTATATCAATAAACGTTCGATTGCATCCACGTTACGTTTATACCTTGGAATTCAATTTCCATTAAAACAAGGTTTTACATTTTTGTGCCCCAGCTCTACTTTTCGTGTTTTTCCTTTTTTTTCTTCTTCATTTCATAATGTTACTTTGTGCAATACGAATTAAAAGTTTAAATTCATTTTTAAATTTAAACATAGTACAACTATAACTACGTAGAAAAAATGGAAAAAAATTACACTTGAGTAATAAAAAAAAGCTAATTTTTATCATTACTTTTTATCTTGAAAATTGTGATGATTCCATAAAACGAGGACATTTGTACAGTTCATGTGACATAAAATTGTCGATAAAAAGTCAAATGAAGCAATTCTATTTTACATTATAAACGGCGGTAATCACGGTTGTTTCACTAACAATTATTTTTACCATTTGATATCTCGATTACTTTTTATGTTCAAAAGTCCAAGAACTTTTATGGCTATTAACATTGCCTTTTATTCTGTGCACTTGACGTAGCATGCATTATGACTATTGGTGGAAAAATAAACAAATAAAGAATCACTTGCACAAATCACGACATCAAATTCTTTTGATGTTAATGATTTTTTTTAATTTTTAAAGTTTTATGAAACGGGTGAATGGATCATTTTAATTCAAAATATCCTCAAATATTTTTAATAGCTTTTTCTACTTCATTATAAATTTCTCTTAATAATATTCATTCTTGTAAAAATAAATAAAAATATAATTAATTATGAAAGAAATCTGAGTCATTAAGTTTGTAATTACATTTTGTAATTTACAATAATGACAATTAAATAAGTAATAAAAATGTAAGTTAAGAAAAAATTAAGTTTTATATTGAATAAAAAGAATATTGTACTGTTCCTGTATGTCCTAATATGGCTGACAAGAGCATTGTCATTTCAAGTTATTGCTTCACTCAGCTTGAAATCAATTTCCATTCATCTGACGTGGCCGTAAATCTACGCGTATGATGCCACGTGAAATGCGGAATATTTACACTTGCATCACATACGTTACGATTATGAGCATCATACGTCATTTCAACGTCGATTTTCATTCGGCGAAATATAATTTATAGCCCCATCGAATTGCGCAACGCGAACAATAATTCGCGACGTGCTGAGCATTCCAGCTTCACTTATACGCAAACAGCTCGCAATAATTTTATATTAAGCTACTTCCTTGAGAGACAGCAATAAATAGATGCCTGTGGAATCATGACAATGAATTAGCAGATAAAGTGTCACGATCGTTAACCAGCTAAAAATACCGGACCGATTTATTTTGGTTCTCACAAGCGAACACACGCTGTTCCACTTCGCTTTATATATGTATATATGTATAATTAAAATGCAGTTCGATTAATCATGACTTTAAGACGGCGATACCTCTTGTCACTTCCTATTGTTGTTTTTAAAAGAAGACTGATATCGTAATTGTTGTAACAACACAATGACGTTGACTTTGCCACGCATCATTGGAACCTTCAGCAAATTTCACTGGCAGATGACCTCTTACCTATTCTTTACCTCCTTGGCTATTTATCTTCATTACAATAAATCGCCTAGAAAATCTTCAACAGTTTTCTGTGCTGGTCACAGTCATTGCAATATTTGACTGCACAGTGTTGCGAAAATATTTTTGGAATTTATTATGAAAATATTTTCATATCAAGTAATTGATTGATTCAAATCATTTTCCGAGTTTTATTTTTTAAACTCCCTATACGAGGATTACGGACTGGACGAATGTTTAAATTTATCGCATTTTTGTTGTACGTCATTCTCTTTAACAAACGAGAGTATCATATTTTTAAAAATTAACGGAATGAAGCGATGTGGTGTAAACTGCACACAATTTCGGTGATTATTTTACATTCATTAGCGAGTGAAACAGCCAGTGGGAGTGAATTTAAAACGTCGGACATAATTACATTGTGCACACGTGTATAAAATGATTATTTTGCGCACTGTACTTGCTACATCAAGGCGTACTTTTTCATTTTTCATATACTTTTGTAGTAAATATAGTTATTGTTTAATTTCATATATTTAAATGTTTTTGATTTTTGACATTGCAAAAAATGATCTCTCAGAAATGTTTGGAAAACATGGTAACTAAAAGGTAAACTTATTTCAGATAGTTTTTATCGATTACAACATTGAAATAAAAATTGATTCATTAAACAGATATTGAATAAATATAAACATTGTTTACTTGAACTTATTCATCATCGTTTCTAGATAAAGTACAAAGTACAAAAATTATAAATTCACCAAAGAGACCATAAAAGCTCATAAAAATTCAAAAGTGGGCACCGAGTTATCTTCGAACTCTTCTATTTGACTTTTCGACACCCACGATATTGCACGCGACGTTTATTTTTAGTCACGCTTATAAATATCATGGCATTGGAAAAAGGCACGCTTCAAGTTTTTTTCCTTCCTTTTTCTTTCATTGACTTTTTACTTCGCATCAAGACTGCATTTTCTCGTAATGCAATTTTCATTTAATTGCTCCGCCAGAGTTAGAGCTAAAAGGTCGAAAAGTGTTCTGCGATACGGTTGGCGTTTTCAAATGCACTTCGTGCCCTAATTGAGATGAAACGTTGGGATGAAAGAGAGGTGAAATATTTGTTTTCCAAGTCGTCAAAAATTGGGTCAAAATAGGGTAAGGGGCATGTATACCATGACACGGCGTGAAAGTAATATACGCATAAATATTTTCGATTTAAACGAACCAAGTGTCAATTTTGATATTCAAATATTATGGTCCTTAAAACCGATATTGAAATAAAGATAATGTCAATTTTATAAATTGAAAGACGAATTTACATAGTTAATTGTATTTATTTTTCAATAAAATTGTATAGAAGTACAAACTACAGGAAATATTTAAAATTATGTAAAAAATTTATAAAACATTATAAAAAATAAATAAATTATTGTAACAAATTATGATGTCAACATATTTTGTTACAAGATATTTTTTCAGTTTTTAAAAACGTTATTAAGATTTACAAATTATAGCAAAATTCAAAACAATAAATTAATGAATTATTAGGTTTAAACGTGGCAGTTTTCAAAGCCAAATTCAGTCAGTCGATTCTTAACAATTCGTTTCGTTTTGTTGTACAACAAGGTAACGGAAATCAGCATAGAAAATAGAAAAGGTACGCAAGCCAAAAGTTCACTTATATCGCGCAAATATTTGACCCCAAGTTTTTTTTTATATCCAAACGGGACGTGTACACATCACGATGAGAGTCAGCTTGTCACCCCACTTGACGTGGCAGCGTTTGGTGTAATACCAATCGATTTTTCTCGGTCATTTTACCGCCACATCGTAGATACTTCAAGACAACCGGAAATAGGCACTCTTTTTGTTATGTCTTTAATATTGCCACGATGTTATTGTACGTTTCGAAATTTTGCGAAAATAATATTTATTCTCCGAAACACGTTTGAATAATTACTGTTAGTGTACTGTTCTTACAAAGTATTTTTATTGTAACTTTCACCATTTCTAAAGTCAACGTCACTGGGATAAATATGTAACAGATTTTCCTATTTTTTCCTACTATAAAGAGTCAACTAAAAAAAGTTTCAATAAAACATGAGAATGTTTTTTATAATTTTCTTTAGATCGAGAAAAAAAGATTGTATCATCTCGAGATGGTAAGAAAAAAAGAAATAATACAACCATCTTAGATTGTACAGTACTCTATTTCACTATGGCGCCACCTACAACTCAGGTGGAACAAAATAAAATGGTGAAACCTAGATGGTACTATGTAGATAGATCGTATCATGTATTTCTTACAATCTCGAGATGGTGCAATGTTTTTTTTTTCTTCAGTGTAAAGACTGCTGTAAAGTTACACGTTGTTTCCCTTAGTTATAAAATATATCTTTAAAGATACTTTCGAAGATTTTTAAAATAAAGTTTAATTAATATTTTATGTTTATAAAGGTTTGAAAAAAAGAAAGTGGATGAGTTTTATGTTCTACAGATAATGCAGTGTAATTATGGTAATGGTAGGTAAATGTAAGTAGCGTAATTGGACATATAACAACCGTAATCATAAATCTTGTTCGTTGGAGTAATTTTACTTAATTTCTAATAGATCTAACTACTGAACGCAATTAAACCTATTGTAATACATAATGTAAAACATATGATACATATCATTTACACGTATATTATTTTAATTCAATCTTATTACTGAATTCAACAAATGCTCATATCTAAAATGATTGTACCGCAGTTCACCGTAGACAAAGTGGTTATGTAAAACTATAAATCTCGAATATACGTTTTTAATAGGCGTTAATGGTTTTTATTGTAAAGAGCGATTCATACTATTGATCGTATTTATTCTTCCAGCAAGGAACTTTATACTTCTTGTTTCCCCTACATGCTGTAAGTCATTTATAAGATATTGAAACGCATTACTTACAGTACATCATTAAAGGGAAACATTTTTTTTATCGTAGGAATATTACACTGTCGAAGACATAAAACATAAAATGTAATCATGAGCTAATATTAATAAAGTGGAATTAAATCGTGACATGAAATAAAATTAAAACCTACATATTCGATAGTCATGAAAAAAGAGTGTTAAATATTTTGATAAACATAAGTTTTTGTTTTTTCTTTTGCCGATTAATTATTTAACTGAGAATCAATGTACAAATAATATTTTAGATTGTTTACGAATAAGACGATAAAAAATATATTTGTATTAGTTGGCAAGCACAAATGGAATATTACTTTTATGGGGTAAAATGTATTTTCATAATGAATGAGCTGGAAATAATATTGCCACTGATACTTTCTTGATAAAATATTATAACCGATGTGTTCTCATTACTTATATTTATAAACGTATATGTTTCAACTAGTCTTAAAGTGTGTATCGATGTTGTATTCTAAAAAATAATTCACTTAAAACGAGAAATCTAGTATATAGATAGTCATTTTTTATTTACATTGTATACATTATATTTTATGACATTATTATTTATATTCTTCATAAAATAATAATCACGTCTTCAAATTATAAATTAATTCGAAAACTCTATAAAAAATTTTACATTTATCAAAATAAAACACGAGTCGATTCGATTAATATAGTTTATTAAAAACGAATTTAGAACATTGTACCGCAGAAGTCTTGATTGAAAAATTATTTGCGATTCCGTGCAATTTGCAATAAAGTTTCAATTAGTATTTGCAAACAAAATTAATTTCTTCTAAATACTTTTGAAATTATAACATTGTAGGCATAGTGTGTGAACTTTGATTCGTACGATGATAACCTACGAAATAATGACACGCTAAAATAAAGATCATGTTTGAACTAAACATAAACTCAATGTATGCAGACGATAATTGCAAGGTGCGCTATTTTCGATAAGTCCAAAGAGCCTTGCGCGAAAACAACATTGAGCACCCGGTATATCATTTTAAGGCGCTTAACATGTAAACAATCTAGTAAAACATTTAATTAATTTCAGTAAAATGTTAGAATCATTGCACCACGAATTGAAAACACAGTTTTAATAAGTATACAATTTATACATAAATTATGAAATATTTAATTCGATAAACTTTGATCTTGAAAAATTAATTAAATTTTAACCTGAACTTACATTTTAATAATGTAAACTAAATAAATTACAAATTTATGAATGAAAAAATTAAGATTATAATTGAATTATATAGATTTATTAATGTAAATAATTTTGATTAATTAAATTAAATATTGTTTGATATTTGAAAAAAAAAATTATATTAAATTTAATAAATTATAGAGGTGCGAAACAAAACCATCAATAAAGCTCTTTCCAATGCTTTGAAAATTTCAAATTTATAAGATTCAAGATTCAAAATTCTCAAATTAATGAAATTCCAGTTTAACGACTATAAAATTAAACGTCAAAAATAAAAATAAAGTTGTCTTTGAAAGTGAATTAATTATATAAATTTAAATAATACTTCTGCAAACTCACTCAAGTATTTGTATTACCGAAATTGAATGAATTACTTTTCGATAGGTTTGATGTAAAAAATCAATATGCCGTCAATCGATTTTCAGTAATCCCTTTTCACTTATTTTATAAAATTGATAAAAACGATTGTTATCTAACATTATGATGATTCAATTTGAAATCAATCACAACTAAGGGTCACTTATCAAAAAATAATTCAATTTACATAAAATTAAATCCAATTTCACATCCACTTAACGTTAAATACGTATTATTTCTTTTGCAATCAAACCTTTTCGACACAAGCAATCAGTTAAGATGTTCGGCGAGGAACTTTTGCTCATTACGGTAGGCAAAAAAAGCATTTCGATAATTGGCTCGAATCATGAAAATGAAGCGATTCGGGAGCATATTTATCGGCACGAAGCTCGCCGATAATTACATTAGCCCGTGATTCCGTTGTCGTCGTTTTGCTTTTCGCTATCGTCTTTGAACCGAAAAACCGAAGCCGATCGATTGCAGTTAGCGTCGCGCGTGCGATACTAGAGTGCTCCGAATAGGGTGTATGTATGCACCATTCCTTCCAGGCAACGACCGCCGATATTGAAAACTCATAAAGTATACTGATTCCGCGGTCTTGAGAATCGATAGCGACCTACTTTACAGCCGATAGGTGAGCCAAAGGGTTGTCCATCGAGGCGGACGAAAGTGATCGTAAAATTGACGAAAAAACACTTACCCCCTGAATCTCCCCCCCCCCCCTTCGCATTCCAGTACACGCATTAACTATTTTTAACAGTTTAGCCCCTTGTTTTACACAACGCAGATTGATTCTACGACACCTGTTTTATTACTCAATCATCGAGTAACTTGCAATTATGTAGATATAAAGTAGATCGTTGCACGAAGAGAAAAGACGTTAAACATTTTACAAGACTGTAAATTGAAATTACTGACCGTTTCTGGAATACTGAAGATAGACTTAATTTATTGTAACTTGAAGCAGCTGTAAATTCCTATTTTATATGTATGCTTCTGACGTATAGCAAAAGCGCTACGAGTTGATGCTTTAGAAGAAACTTTGTCACGGAAAAAAAAGGGAAAAATGTGTCACAAAAGTTTCTTAACTTTTGGATCGTGATTTTATTCATTGATAAAAGACACTTAATAAACATGTTAACGGCGTTTGTAAAGACTTGTCAGAAGAATTTATTAACTTGTGAAATTTTTCTTAAGCTTTTAATACATTTTTTTTAAAGCTTTATAAAATAATATGTATTTTTTATTGTTTAGATCGTACAGAAAATTTATTTTATAAAGCTGCTGTTTTTGTTAACATCTGGTTCTTATTAATTGAATACGTCACACAACGGAAATGATATGAAATCATTAAAGATATTCATATCATAATTACATTTTCTATGTACCTGAAGAATGTGCGGTATACATTTTTTTCTCGTTTTAAATTACTTATGAGGAAGAACATTTAAAAAGGTTTGTAGCACGAAGATTCAAATATATCACGTCTTTATACACATCGTATTCGAAGAAGGGTACAATTATTATTACGGTTTATGTAACTGCATCCGACGGTTACCTAAAACAATAAGCAGTATATCCAAAGTGCAAGATAATAACTTTTTATTGCTATTTGTTATTCACATTTTAACAATCGACAATGATAGTATCAACGATAAATATCGTTGAAGGTACAATTTTTTTCCAGTAAAACATTCTAAAATTAAACTAAGCTAAAACTTTTACAAATAAATTTGTCTGAATGTAAGACACGGCATGATCTTTATAAACGACTCGAATGTTTCTACCAACTTTGAAAATGATGTTATAGTCGTATTTGTGAACGTATTTCTAAACATTCAAAAAGTTACATGTTTAGTTAAGTTACCAACTGCCATTCATACATACTTGTTGCCTATTGACGGCGAAATAAAAGAGCATAAATAACTCACGTGTGTTAAAACAAAAGTAAAAGTACACGGGTAAAAATTGACAATGAATTATTTTCTCAACGTTGAGGAAACGTGTTATATAATATATGATTTTGAAAAGTAAGTCAAATTAGGGGAAACAAATCAATACAAAAAGTCTTCCAAATTATGGAAAATAGAACAATTGTTTTACTACTTTTTAAATTTTTAGATTAATTCATTAATATTTTGCATTATAAAACACGTTTTCTCAAATGTAAGGAAAAAATTTAATACAAATTTTTTTGCGCACAGTATTTTAAGATAATGTCTAATTCCTTTTTCAGTTATTAAACAATCGGAAAATTGATTAATTTATTATTTGGTAAAACTTGCTTTCTTTTTAAAAATATAACTTCTTTATTATTTAAAAAGTTTTTTTTAACTTAAAATATTTGGTAAGTTCATAATAATTTGAGATTATGAAAATCAAATATTATTTTTTTTTTGTTTTTCAGCTTCTTTTTCAAAATCACAATCCAATCATTCAATTTTACATCAACATGACGAATTGTTAATAAGTTCGAAGTCATCTATTCTCTTAGCCATGTAGTTTATTAAAGTACGTGAGAAGGTAACACATAAGTGTTAGAAACAGCTCTTCTAATGTTGAATGTTGAAGACATATTTACCAAATGTTGAATACTGCTCCCAAATGTGTGAATTGGTGATTCTTTTTGCTTTCAGGTATACCAACGTTAACTATTCTGACAATGAATCACGGTGGGTTTCAGCGATAACAAATGGAAAGATCGCATTTCAATTGCACGATGGTCAGTAACTCAA
The DNA here is from genome assembly GCA_022817685.1 of Aradophagus sp. ZL-2020. Lineage (NCBI taxonomy): Eukaryota > Metazoa > Arthropoda > Insecta > Hymenoptera > Scelionidae > Aradophagus > Aradophagus sp. ZL-2020. The sequence goes on from JABFOV010001126.1 coordinate 18,156, forward strand.
ACTTGGTGGAATAATATCGAACCTTGACCTCAAAAGTTTAACGATTTATAGCGTAGATGTGATGTAACTTTTTATCATTTTTGAAACGAAATACTTTGGTATAAAATAGTATTTCCAGAAGTTAAAACATATCCGAATTAAAATATTTATCCTTGATTTATAATGATGACGATGGTAAAGATGATGTATATGAAGATAATGATGATGATGATGATGATGATGATGATGATGATGATGATGATGATGATATAATAATGCAACTAAAAATCTTTCATCTCATTGAAGTGTAGGTTTTTCTTAATTGTTTGTATTCATTTTGGTCGGTTGGTCCCAATTCTTTTTTTGCTTTTCTTCCAATAAAATGTACTATATTTCGGTAATATAGACGTTTCATGCAATAACAATGTGCTACAATGATTTCCTTGAAGCGAATTTTTTTTCGCATGATTGAACGTTAACAATGTCTCGTCATCTTTTCCACTTTTGCACTTGTTAAAAAAGGTTTCTCTCTGGAGCTGAATGCATCTGTTGACAAAACGACTTTAATTCTCTCGAATTGATTCCTTTTCCGTTTTCATTAATCTCTTTGTCCATATTTTCGCAGCATAAATTTGTATCTCGCAAGCCACTTGACACTGCTGTTTTCATAACATTTTTTCGATATTCTGATAAAACTGAGGATGTATTCAAATAATTCGTTTACGTTGTCATGCTTCCGTGAACAATTACGAAGGACCGTGCTTCTTGACCTTAATCCTACAGCGAATTAACCGCGGATTTTCGCCACGTTTAACTCGAGATTTTTATGTAACCTCATTATTTTGTGAAAATATGAAGCGATAATATCCTGCAGCTCTTTGGCTCGTAACAAGTGACATTCAAAAGAAAAAAACTAAAATAATTTTGCCAACTAAAATTAAATTAAAATATCTTTTTTTTTAAACATTTAAACAAGTAGTACTGTCGCCGTGTACATTTACATTATATTCTATAAATTCCTATGTAACTCTTGTTTACTTCTTATACATTTTTTGTACGATCGAATAATTTCAGTACAAAAAAGGATACAATTTTGTGTGATCAAAATTTTAGATCATAAATTTTTTGTTATAATAACGAAATAGTGGATAATATAAGTACAATTTATAGAATGTATAATTTCATAATTGAAATGGAAGTTACATTTCTAAATCAATCATAAATCATACAAAAATAATGTAATAGTTTAATTTCTTGGAAAAGTATACCTCGACTGACTTAACAACATTGATATTTAATTTTTAATTTTATATAGGTAAATGATCTTGTTTCTTTTTGCATACTTCACTATGACTTACATTCGCTGATACTTTGTAAGCTGTTTAGAAATTAATGTAAAAGAATTATTACGAACTGTAAACCTCGTTTAATGCAAGTTTAAACAAAGTATCGAAAAACAATTTTTATTGAATTGAAATAAGGCTTACGATGTCAGTTATATACATTTCCAACATATTAAACAACTCATATTCTGATTAATAAAGATAAATGAATGACGATGTAACTCAATTAAATTGCATGTAATCAATGCAATGTAATCGTATAAGTATTAATTTAATCGTATTTAATTTATTTCAATTTGTATGACCATTATTTAAAATGTATGTTAGTTTTCAAATTAATGCACTCGGTATAACAGATTTGTAAGGTATATATTATTGATGCATTGTTACCGTGAAGTGGTTTGGCGCACGGCCGAACAAAACATTAGCGGAATAAAAGGAAAAAGAAATAAGTTTTTTTTTTTTTCATTCACTTAGAATACAATAGAAAATAAAGTCTCAATAAAAAAACATTTGGTTCACTTTCGCGTAATTTTTATAGTCTTTTTTTAACAGCAATTTGTATGTAAACGAATTATGAAAAAAATGAAATACTAGAGAACAGCGACATTTAACGAAACTTGTTTAATGTTTTATGAAAGAATGTATTTTTGAACATATCTACCACTTATTAAAATTATTGTACAAAGAAAGTGGTGCAAGAGATACAAGTTTTATGTATTATTATTCAGTAAATATTTTCAGAAGGAAATATTCGATGTGATACAAATTTGAGAGTTCTCTAAATCGCAATTCAGATTGCAAAAAATATTTTAATTCGTGTTCGTGTGCTCGTGAAAATAGATCATTTCTATTAAATAATGTCTTTTATAACTAAGTCGATGAGCTTTTCCGGGCTAATTTTTTTATTTAAATCGATCGATTTAATTAATTTGATTTGATAACGACAAACTGTCATTTAAATGGAACGAAAAGCATTTTTGCATCGACTGAGAATAACTATATTGATTTTTATCCATTTTCATTATTATTTTTATACTATTAATCAAAAATTATATTCTTACATTTGTCGATTTCGATCGTGATTGAATGGAAATTTGTTCGAACCCCTGATAATTATAAAAAACACCGCGACGATAAATTACCTTCTCAGCGACCTGTTATCTTCGCTTTTGTCTTAGGTTTTATTCGGGATCCAAAATCGAGAGGGCGATGTTACGAAAACGATAATTAATTTTTAGTATGCAATCTACATGATATCAATTATTTTTATAATGTTTTCTTTTGTCTCATTGACCCAATTGGCCTCGCATCAACTTTTCGTTAATTACAAAACATGATTCACTATCCAAATAAATTTGCTTGCTAACAATATTGCAAAAATCAACCTGTTAATAAAATGTTTTATTAGACTGATATTCCGTTGGCAAAATTTTCTAAGATTGAGAAATTATTTATATTAATATTTTAAATACGATTATAATTTTATATATAATTATAATGCACCTGAAATTTTCAACGTTCGTAATAATAAAGGAAATTGATTAAATATAATTTCACAATATATATATCGTCACGCAAAATGAAAAACTTTTATGTACGTAAAATAGAAACGTACCATAAATTATCTTTGCAAAATCATTCTATAAAAAAACCAGAATTTTTATTGAAAAATTTATCAGACTTTTACCAATAAACGTCGGGAATTTCGAGCGCATTATTTTATATATAAATTGTATACATATTTTTTTTTAACAAGAACTGTTTTACATAAAATGAAAATAACAGCCAGGTAAACCAGCAGTTGAAAAGTAATGAATGAATAATGAAGGCTGCTGATCAGTTATTGATGAAGTTGTCTTATTTGTTCTACATATTCTTGTTGCATGAAAATAATAAAATTTAAATTCAACGTGGTACACGACAGGCGAGTTTAATACAACGACGCGCCCAACACACGTACGAAAAATGAAGCATGAACATCAGTTCGATGCCAGGTCTCGGTGCAAATCATGTTGTTAATGTATGAGCGAATCGCTCGGCTCCTCATTCTCGCACTTTGCCTCGCCTATTGGCTGGCTGCGCAGTCGCAAGACGTCGCATTGGAAGACAAATTAAGCCGCGGGAAAATGTACCCGCGGCAATTTGAGATTTATATTCACTATCGCACGAATCCTGATTTTGTTTCCGACAAATATTAGTTATAAATATTTATCAGCACATATCTTGATCATTCTACTGGTATCCATTATGCCCATCCATGCTTTCAATTCTTGTCCTTTCTCTTTTCCTTTTCCCTTGATTGATGTAAGTTGGTGTATTTCAAGTTAAAGTTGACTTCGTTGGCCGCACTTTTCAGGTACTGTAGAACTTAAGACGAGTCCCATATTTCCATTCTTTTGACTTGTACGTTATTCATGAATAGCAAAGAGTTCCGGCTTTCATTTCAAATTCCATTATCTCTGTCGCGCAACGAAAATCCCACTCGGATTTCTTCTTCTGTTGTATGACTAACGACGGATTAAAAATGTAATTGACTTTATACGCGCGGTAAGTTTAATATGCTTAACTGCCTGAGTCTTGCAATAAATACTATATAATGAGATAGATATTGGAAACTTATTGAAGCAGTGACGGTGTCGGATATTTTAGAGTTAATTGTAATAATTTAAAATAATTTCCTAATAAATCATCTAACTTATCGCATTGAATGAAGAAAAAATAGTACATATTTATGTTTAAGAGGATGACGAACTGGATTGCAAAGTTTAAATTTCAAAATTGGCGCCAATTTAAATCATGAACTTGCTGGTTAGATGAAAATGATGGTAAAATTGAGTGAGTTTTTCGACTGCATAAATAAAAATATGTCAATTTGAAATAACTTATGTCAGAGATTAATTTATACAAATAAATGCACATTACTTTATACAAATCCATTACTATCTCGAGCAAGTCTAACATAAGTTCATCAATAGCTACATAACATTTTCCATTATTTGTATTTATGCCAATAATAATTTGCAACACGTTACAAAGCAAAAACACTGTGCACTGTTTTAAAAAGCGTTAACATCCACAGGCAAGTTAAAATTAAACATGAAGCTAAAATCAACTGAACAAAAAGAAATAAAAACTGAATCAGTAATCATTAATGCGTATTTATATTTCTGGGAAAACAAAATTAAACGAATAAAAATGTTAACTCATACAATTTGGAAAAATCTTTGAATATACAGATTAAGTTTTCAATAAAAACTGGTTTTTAAACTCGAATTATTTTCAACTTGAAATGTACATTTCTGAAAGTTTACGTTTTTTGTATGCGTCTTCGGAATGCACGGTATGCGATGAGAAAACAAGATCGTGATTACAGTTTACACTTTTTTTTTTCGAAAAATATGTGAAATACACTTAAATATTTACGAATCGTGTTGTCAGTGTAAAATAATATCTGCGATATTGTATAACAATTTCAGTTAAAATTATATGACTGATTTATAATAAATAAATGACAAGGTCTAAGTTATATTCCCTGTGATTTTATCGGAGTGAAACTGTATTATACTATTTTTATCCGTGCCGGGGGCGCTCTAGTAACTCACCGGTTATGTCATAAGGGGGTGTGTCAGAATGATATGAAAAAGTATTGCCGAGGGAAGGAGGTGTTCGGAAAGTCCAAAAATTGTGTGATGTATTGTGTCAGTGAACCCAAGGTTCGATTTTTAATAAAAAGAATTGCATATAAAAACATGTATCTTTCTTTTACATGCTGCAAAATGCAATAAATATGTTCAAATGTTTTTGATGAAATTAATTAAAAAAAAAGAATTTTTCTTTGTTAAAAATTGTTAGGGATATTTTGTTTATGAACACGTGTATAGTAAATTTTTGAAATGTCATCTCAGTACATGGATTCCAAAATCACTATTTCGCTTTGTTCCATTAAATGAATATTCATACTACTCGATATGAAGAATTACTAAATATGTATGATTTTGAGTTTTTACTACAAACATTTTGATATAAATCTTACCAAAATTTAGAAAAGATAGATGCGTTAAATCATGACGTTTTAAATACCATTATCAATATTTTTAAAGTTATCCGAGGAAACGACATCGTCAATCAATAAAAGAAAAAAAATTCAATACCAAATTACCCGGAATCATTCAATAACACTGTTTCAAAATATAAATCCAACTATATTAACAATAAAATTAAATTCATAGACTTCAATATATTAAAAATACTCTGAAATTTGATTAGATAGTTATAGAAAAAAAATAACAGGTTCTTTTTTCGCTTTTATCGGTTTACTTTTTATTCTACATGCAATATAATCAGATTTCAATACCAATGCTTTTACAATCAAAAAATATTTTGTTCTAAAAAACGTTGGAATAATATTTTTGCAGCGAACACTGAAATGTGTAATAGTTATAAAAATATTACTTAAGAAACGTCAAAAAAAAAAAAAAAAAAATGTCACACTTGAAACGTCAAAGTAAATATTAATAAAGTCCTATAACGAAGAGAGTAAACGTAAGCATGGAGTTATAATTGTTCGTACGCGACGTTTCATCCGCGGTGAGACGTAAAGCAACGTGCAACCTCATTTCCGTCAGTTACCGTCATTCGACTTGATGCACAACACCATGCGGTATCAGACTTCTCATCAGTTTCGTAAAATCAGTGCGAGTATTCGAGTGAAGTCTCGTGCGACATACGTCTATTTTATAAAGATGAATCATAAGACCGTTAATAAAGCTAAATATTGTAAACCTGACCACGTAATGAGAAAATTCAACATTTTACAGAGGTTTTATCGTTGTATTAAAAAAATAATTATAGAACTATTAAGAGTGAAATCCGTGAAATGTAAGCTACTTGAAGAAACAAATGAAAAGTGATTAAGCTATAGTTATATACATGCATTTTCATGCAGAAAAAGACAACGTAGAGCAAATTTTATTAAAATTATTTTTTGCATAGATTACAGGATATTTAAACAAATGTGATGTACTTTTTTTGAAATATCATCGATTCAATACACTTTTTTTGCAATACTTAAATTGATGTTAAGTTACTAAATCGATAATACTGATCAATCAGTATCAATATTTGTGTTAATAGTGTCCCGCACAGAAAACTAGTTTGTCATTAGTCTGGTTTCCGTAGTATCAGTCTGTATTTTGCAGATAAGCCAAATGTCTGCCAGACGCATGCCGTACTACTACCAGTAATTGTCTCAATAATAGTAGGTCATGCGTCTGGCAGGCATCTGGTTCACACGTATTATCCAGACTTTTACTAGACTAATGCTAGACTGACTTTTCCACGCAGGGTGACATCGACTTGACATCATTCGCATATTGATTTCACATCCAATCAATAAATCCTCAATTCACTATCTACTACGAACAAATATAAAAATGTACACAAACTTTATATTTTATAGTTGAAAAGTACGAACAAATTCCAAAGAAAATGTGTAATATATATTATTAATAAAATTATTATTTTGACATTAATATTATCGTCATAATTGCTATTATTATTGTTATTCTTATTATTCTTATATTTTTATTACCAATACGTTTCCAATACATCATCAATATCGCTTTAAATAATTCAAAAATATACAATTCCAATTAGTTTACTTAGAAAGTAGCAAAGTATTTCTCTTTCCGACAATATAACTTCAAAGTGACAATTTGAATAATGTTTCGATGAAACGCAAACACATCTTCTATTTTTATATCGAAGTTTATTTTAAAAGTGGAATACATTCCCTATTGTTGTAGAAAACATTTTCAAGTGTATCCCTCCGTTGCACTGCCGTAGGAAAAAAGAAAGAGAAAAAATGCAAGTTGTACCATCCTTCTATGTATAGATCCCCCTAAAATGATTTGTTCAACGTTAAAAGCGATCGTACGTCAAACTCATTACAAAAGAATTTCAGCCAACATTAAAACCACTCATTGTTCATTTAATTGGGCATTAAAACATGCATTGATGGAAACAATGACAGCTATAGCGTGTAGCATCACACCAAAGAAAAATCAAGATCACGAGAAAATTAATATTTTTTTATTTTTTCTTGCGCAAGCAGTTACGAACAAGTTAAACTTCATCTGATAATGGAATAAGGGTCACGGTAAGTGAGACCTAACCCTTTATTCTTCCGAGAACAAACGCTCGAAGTTTCGTCAACACTTGAAGCAAAGTGCACTTCAAAGCAGTGTTGTGCAAGTGCATAATCGTCAACGACTGCAGGATTTGTCTTGTCAGATATCGCTCGCTAAAAAGGCGTTGAAAAGTACATGACAGGTGTTATTGAAACGTAGGGGATTTCAGTTCAACAACTCTCAGGGCAGTCACTCAACTTTCTCGCTATCTGCGACACAGGGACCTGAAACTTCTTACTGTCCAAACTGATAAAACTCTGCTCAATAACATCCACTATGCACGTCTAATAAAATTTGTTATTGCACTCACGCGAGGTGATAAGAACCATCTTGTGTGAAGATAAAAGTAGTCCTGAAAATTCATTGGTATTATTTTTCATTGCAATAATAAGATTTGTGTCGAGCATTTATCACCAACATGGTTCTTATTACCGTACGTGAGTGCAATAATAAATTTCTTTGTATGAACGCTATTATCGAGCGCAGTTTGTTCAGTGTGCATAGTTGAATGTCAAATTCACTGAACCGTACTTTCATTGTCCAGGAACAATTCTGAGTAAAAGACGAGGGTTCTTGGAGACGTAGAGAAGGAATTACACAGAAAGGAGGGTTGTATAGACAAACGGATTGCAGACAATGAGAAAATTCAGTATAAACTGGCCAAACAAGTGTCTTACTGTTGTCTTTAAAGATAGTAGTACAGAAACGATGTGAATAGCTTCTTAGTCTGAAACGTTTCGTGGATAAGGAGTTACAAGAACTGTTTGAAACGTGTTTCAAAATAAAACATGCATTTCTCGACAACTTCAACATTGAAAGCAGTTGTTTTTTAAGTCATACTGTTTTAGAATAAAACACAAATTGGTGCGAAATGCGAATAATTGCAGTGAAATTCACGTAAACTGATCACTCAAACTAGATGCAAAGTGTTTAATATTTTCAAATACATTCAAGAATATACAGAAACAAAAGAGAAGATTGCGACAGGAACTAAATTTACTAATTTAACAAAATTAAATGAAGTTTTTTTTTATCGAACCAGCTAAGATAAAGTTGAATCAGTACGTTGATTCAATTACATTGAACATCAACTACTTGACTCAACTAGAAATTTTAGCTGCCCATGAATTAACTATGATTTTTTTCAATCTATACTGCTCGAGTCCGAAATTACTACTTGAACAAAATAATTAAATTAAGAAGTTTTTTTTAAAAAGTCATAAGATGGTTTAACCATATTTAATGTCAACTACTTAATTCGACCAGCAAATTTAGTTATCTATAAATGCTTCTTCACACTAGTAATAGTAATACCTTACAAACTACTTGACACAACAACAACAAAGTTTGGTAATATTAACCTAAACATGCCTGTAAAACTTTTTATTTGAAGTAGCTCAAAATTGTTCATTTCTCTGAAACTCGTTTTAATAAGCAGTTTGTAATAGGTTTCTCTTTTACTATAAATTTAATCCAACGTTTTCTTCAATCAACCAATCTATATACCTAGATTCAAGTGAAACAAACTAGATCCGAGCTAACATCTATTTCGAACCACCCCTGAAACAAGACTTTTCTTTACGCAAAACTCTCAGCTCTCCCCCCCCCCCCATACTAACGAAACGCACGAACCGATAACAACAAAGCCAAGTGGCATCCCGCCCCACGTCTGGTTTGCGTGCCCTGGATAGAAGGTCGCGCGAATGCGCCCGCGATTGAAATTCAAGTCCGGGGCTTAAGGTCATGTGTCGGGGTCGTCGTTTAAGCCAAAGGGACACACCTTTTCAGGAGAGGCGGTCGTGGCCAGGACTGGCCTCGGGTGCGGGCGCGTCGCTCACGGCTGGTGGCATGTCGGCGTCCGCGGGCGCACCACTTGTTCCACGAGGAGCGCTGCCAGCGAGGATTCACTCATCTATCGATTGCGAGCGCGCACCGCGAGCGTTCGCTCGCTCCTGCCCAATATTTACTACTCTCGTTTGCGATTGGCGGCCGGGCACCGAGATTCGGGGTCCGGGACGAGTCCCGGATGGGGAGCGCGATCCCCGCGCGCGCTCGAGTCAAACGTCAACTTCGGGGCACCAACACTGACGCTACGACGGAGCGCGCGACGCGGCTC
>JABFOV010001127.1:0-27772 GCA_022817685.1 Aradophagus sp. ZL-2020
CATCTAACGAGGATTTACCGATCGGTTGCCTTCTCAAGTAGCGTCGAAGCTTCTTTAGAGTATAAGCGCGATAAGTCGGAGACAGTTGTTGCAGGAGATCGGAAAAGACGACAAGAGGCACTGTTCTGTGACGTCTAACCGCCCCCTCCGACCGATCGAGTCTCTACCCCCTTTGGTGCCCGAGCTTGTTGATCCGATGCAAGTAAAGCTGCTGCTTTGCCTATGTCAGATCCGCCGATTGTACACAGTCGCAATGACGAAAGACCTTGATATATCCGACAAACACAGATATTCCAGACCGGTGCTGCGGATTTATCCGCGATTGCCGATGTAATTGATGAGCGCCGAAGTTCGCGTGCTTTCTAAACCGACGAGCGGTTCACGTTTTTCATCCCCTTTGAAATTAAGGCAAAAAGAAGAAATGGAAGGAAGGAGAAAAAGTGAGTCGAAGAAAAGGCGTTGGAAGTTACGAGGGATGTAATCTTGAAATATACCAAACTGTTGCAAAAGCGAGTCTTGTACAATGAAAACTGGCGGAAACGTGTTGAATTTGCATTGTGTTTCTTTAAGGGAAAAAATTTTCAATTTTAAATCGCATTGTATTGAATATTATGTTGTAAATAATAAATCAAGATATTGTATTACGTTGATTTAACATGTTCAGGGTAGCAAATACTGCCCTAAATATATGGATGCCACATTAATTTTAATTTTAAGTTAACATTTTAATTTGATATCAAAGACAAAAAAAATGTTGATCTTATAGATCCATTGTAAATAAAGTTAGATCAAAATTAAATATAAAGTAATCAATAATATTTGATACATCCAAATAAACGTAAATAAAGTTATATAATTGTAAAATCATTGTTTTTAAAATAACAATTTGGTTCTTATTGAATGTTTTAACAGTATTGGTAACAAATGTATGCAATTTTAACCACAAAAATTTACTAAATTCGATTGAACTCTCGGTAAATACCAGCCCGACGATGAGACGAGAGATGATGGGTGGGTTTAGGGGGAGGACAGAACGAAAGTTATGGGGCGCGGAGAAGGAGGGTGCTCCGTTTCCGGAGGAAATGAGAGCACCGCTGCTTCGGTGCGTCGTCGCGACGAACGAAAATTGTATTTATATTCCATCTCCCTTGGTCTCAGGTAAACAGCGACGCGGGGACACGCGTAACCCGATTTGTGTAACTTGCATTGCCAGCTGTAATGGACGAGCGCCATTTTATGCCACTCGTCAAAATTGACCCCCGTTACTGAAATAAAATGAAATACCAGACCAGGTAGCAAACTTAGATATACATTTTTCGTGTGGATGAAATTTTTCTCACGTAACAAATCAAATTATAATATAGTTTCATTTTAATTGTAACAATTTCCTATCAAAAAAAAAAAAAATTATAATAATTTCAATTGAAATGCACTTGAATCTTCCAAGTGCACTTGATGTTTATTGATACATGAACAAATATTTTTTCTTACTAATAAACGTTGGAAACTTCAAGCACATTGCAGAATTCTCTGTACAACATTTTTTTTCTTTCTCTGTTAAAGATAATTTATTTGCACTTAAATTACAATCTTTGAACTTAATAGATCATTGACTTAAAACTTATAATAAGATACTATTTATAGTCCAGAAATACAATTAAAGATGTATTTATGTCCTTGATCTCAATCGTCTTCAGATTTTTACCTTAATTTGATTTCAAAGTTGGTTGGATTGTGAAAGTTTATGATCAAATATCGTCCTTGTTTAATAGAGCATACAGAAACAGTTAGTGACCATACCTGAAAATTATTTAAAATATTTAAATGTTAATATATGACAAAAGTTATGGACAAAAAAGAAAAAATATACAGTGCTACAAGGACGGAAAGTACTGTTATTCATTTTTATATAACAGAATATAAAGTAATAAATTTTCTGCACTAGAACGACACATTTTCTGTCCAAGAGCCAAAAAGTGTTGATTCCCACCCGCTTTATACCTTTAAAAAAAGAGCCTCCATACAAAAACCAGAATCAAATTAATTTTATACTTAATATTAATAAAAAGTAATAAAATAAAAAAACTTTTCATTGAATAGTGTTTCAATAATAATCAAAAATCAAATTTTACGTACTTTTGGAACTCCCATTCGCGATTATCCAGTGGACAAACTTGTCTTGTCTTAAGCCATCGTGAAATACAGTGAAAGTGGAATGCATGCTGAAAACGTACAAATATTCTTTTTTAACTACAATAAGATCTTACAAAATATAAGTTGTATGCATGTGAAGACAGTTGATAATTACATTGCAAACTCCCCAAGCAACTGTACATTCTTCACTAGTGGCTGAAGCTTGATTTGCTTGGCACTCAATACAAAGGTCCATTATATGATTGCGGCAAATTGCGCAGTTATCTACTACAATATCTGGAAAAAAATGAAAAGGATTGAATTATATTGTTTTAGAAATTAATGACAAAATATTTCTTATTTCATCTTTAGGATTTCTTATAATTTATTTATCACATTTATTTTATTCTTCAATCAATATATCAATACTATTCTTAATTATTATTTATTAATTATTATCATTTAATCAATATAAGTTATTTTATCAATATGTTAATCATCATTCTTAGAATTGACCCATTTATTTGAAATCATTTATGTATAATTTTTAAAAATACACTTTGTCAGAAAACATATTAAAACTTGTATAATGGTAGGATCAGTATTTAATATTATAAAATCAAATATATTTAAATTTACAAAAGTTCTAATTGCAAAAAATTCTAAAGACTGCCTTGATCCATCAGTAGTGCTAAAATATTTAATGCATATGTAATAATTGTATATAAAATGAAAAACAAAAATAACTGATGAAGGTATAACTTGTGAAAAAAATTGGTAATATAATTTGAATTAATTCTCTTCAACAAGTCATATCAAAACAAAGGTTCTATTAATAAAAACAAAAAGGTTAAACTGCCAAAATAATATCTTTGCTTACCCCAAGCCCATAACGCTACAGCGTTCCACTAAAAATAAAATAGAAATGTATGTTATTAAACTCATCAGTTATACATTTAACATAAATCTAAATCCATTGTATAGTACAGCAGATACCAAGAACAATAACCATATTTGAGGTTAAATGTTCAAACTACGTGAATTGAATAAATGACAACAAAGTATTTACCGGCAAAAATAATACAAATGTCTTGAGCTTACCTTTTTCACTTCGAAACGTTTCTTTTCCCCTTTCGTACTACTTGAAGTCGGGGTATCATTAACCTCATCATCGATATCCATAGCTGATGCCATTGCAATTATATTAGATGACAAAAATTGTGCGATTCAGTACCTCTTCAAAGCTCTAACAAAAATGATCTGCAGTTGTTGACATTGATAAAGAAGACAGAAATTTTGTGTACTTGATGATATAAAAGTGACACTATTAAACCGACAGTTGATAAAGTAGATTTATATATATATAGATTACGAAAAAAATTAAATTATATTATTTTTTAAAATAGCTGAAAACATTTGTTTAAACGATCATAAATTAAAAATATGTAAGCTTTTTCATCATTAAATATATTAAATCAAATTAAATTCAGTAAAATATAATCATTAAATCTAATAATGATTCAAATTTTGAATTATTAAGAGAAAATATTTGATAAAAAATATGCAGACTTTACATTTAAACAAGTAAAGTTTTAATTTATAAATTTTAATAATACAATTGATAAAAAACTGAATTTAAATACTTTTATGCGTTACTTGATCATCAAGGTATGTAAATAACTTACAAAAATTTTAGAAACGTTTTATATATTGTCTGAAGTTCATTTAGATCATAAATATGCATACTTTATTTTAGCATTTATTTTTAGTGAATTTAATAACAAGTAACATGTATAAATGAGGGATTAGAATTCATAAACTTCAACATTACAATCGTCGTTTCAACAGAAATTAACGGAATGTTGTTCCAATCGCTTAATCTTGTACCGCACATTAAATCTATGGAAACATGATTTCTTGAAAATCAAAATATCTTATTATATTTAAAATTACGGCTCGGTTAAAGTCGTTTATTAATAATCCCTGCTTTCTAGTAATTAATGTTCGTTAATTTTTGTCAATCCTACTTAATTTGTAGAAGTTTTGAATTTGCTCACATTGTTCACGCCTTTTTCACTTAAATAATAAGTTTCGTCTTTACGAACATGTTATTTCTATCACTGACGTTAAGTACAGCAAAATCTTACATTTTTCACCGAGAATTGATCATGAGCCATTTTATACCACCAACTGTTCACACTCCAGTAAATGAAAACGGATTGAAACCGTTTCAACTTTTATAAAACGCGGTTAAAATATATTAAAATCTATTACATCCAATCGCGATAATACATTTCCTTTTAATACTTTTTATTATCATCAATACTAATTCAATACTTATCGATACACTCAAATCCACAATCTGGACACTTTTGGAACTGGAATCTTAACAACTTCGACAGTCTCATGGTATCATTCGAATTCATCGCTCATAGGTTAATTAAGTCCTTACCAGGCTTTTATTTTATTGATCAATTTAAAATTCAATGTTCTTTTTGAAGTGTCCTGGTTATGAGGCTTTCCAGATTGTGATTGCCTAAGTTTTGAGATTTGGATGTACGCATTATCAAATACTGTAATATTGTTTCTTCATTTTATTTGGTTTCTATCTGTTTTATTTACTGAATTCTTTCGTCTTTATCCAAGAATCCTACACTATTTCATTTTTGTAAAGTAATAAGCATAGATGACGCTGGGAGTGTTCGTGTAATGGACGCGTTTTCAGCGTCATCTTTGCTTATTACTTTCACGTGAATGACGAGGGGTAGGACCTCTGTCTTGAGCTACAAAAATTTATGAACTTCTAGTTTCGAACGTTTATTAGTAAACGAAAATAAAGTCTAATATGAATTTTTATATTATAAACGACAGTATATTCTTTTATATAATTTTGCAAAAATAAGTCTTTATATTTCTATCTTCTTATACAAAATTTTTATTTTCGATTACAATATGTTTCACTTAATTATATGTAATGCATTTTTGTTTACCAATAAACGTTGAAAATTGCAAGTGCATTAAATACAAATTTTAAAATGTAATTTGTTCTTACCCTGATAACATCTATTTGTGTAATCCGTTTACAAAGTTTATACCACAGATTCACCGCATTACACAAATGTATAATTAACATTTAATTTAAAACCAGAGCAAGTGATATTTGAAAATCATTTCATTAATAATGAATTTTACTTAATTAATAATTTAAATTAGATAATTATTGATGATAATAAAAACTGTTCAATTCTTTATTTTTATGAGGATAATAATTTACAGGCAAAATCACTTAAGCACAAAATTTGTGATAAAATTCATGGCAATATGCATTATTTTTATAACATTTATATAAATGTATTTATCAGGGTAATCCAAGTCTTAATAATGTAAAATTAAATTCGATTCTGATTCGTCACATAATGAATGAGACTTCTAATTTTGAAATAACGCAATTAAAGGAATATCCAGTATAAAATGGAAAAACGTTGCATTATGTGTTATAAATATTAATAACTTCACTGAACAATGTTGTGCATAATTTTACTAATTACAATAATAATATCTCATAAAGTCGAGAGTTAAAGCAATAAGTATGAATTCGTTGTAATAAATCATTATTATAATCATTAATATAAAATGTGTATTTACAGACTCATTCGACGAAGGTTCCCCAACTTGTAAATCATACTCGAATGTTTAATATCGATTATATACAATTTAATATTTATATCATGTAAACTTTGATTACATAGTAAATTTTTTTCTTTTTTTTTTTATAATTTTCCTATTTTATGAACCAATATTCATAAAAGATTTTAATATGATCTTTGTAATTGCAGTTCAAAAGTGAGAATGATATGTTTTGGAAAGGCACATTCCCATTCGAGAAGGCACTATCTTTTATCTGATAAACTTTACTGTTAAGTAAGCATCAAGTTACTAGTTAAGTATAATAAATATTTAAACACAAAAACCCTTCAAGAAGAACATCCGGAATTCCAGTAGCGATAAATAAATATGATAAATTAGTAGGGAAGAAATAACATTTGCATGCACCATTCAAAAAGTTAACAATTTGAAACGCTATAACAATCGCACAATCATTTTAAAGTTCAATATCGTTTTTTGCATTTATAGTGAAGGGTTTTTTTATATGATTACATAGTAGTAAACTATATATTTTTGGGTAATCCATATAAGTTAGCTTTGACGATCTGTTAGATACATTTTGCATTTGCAATAAATTTGTACTTATGTCATGAATGGATAAAATTTTAAGATTAAAATTCATTAATGCATTGTATTCTAAATGCTTTTTAAAATTCGATAAAATATTTTTATGTACTTAAGGAGAGAAACAAGTGAAATTAACCACTTTTTGGGCTGTGAAATCTCTCTTGAGTATTTTTATAGCCCTAGGGTGATAAGTTTCAATTCTGTTCCCATGATTCATGAAATAGCTTTACAAATAAAAATACAAATTCGTAAAAAAAAGAAAACAATCAATTCTCATTTAATGATAAGAAAAAATTTAACATACTTCAATCTCATTAAAACGATTCTTGCATAAAGTCACTGATTAAATGCAATTAAAATTTTTTGTTCTCAATATTAATAAAATTGATAAATCAAATCTATTTAAAATGTTTACAACATATAGTATTGATCATTTAAAAAGCATACTAGAAGATAACGAGTCTTTTTGATTTAAATAGAGTCAACGACATTATTTTCATAATAAATAGTTTACACTAGATATTAAAGATTTATTGATATTTCAACAGTCATTGCGACTACCGCATATGCAATAACCACTTAAAAAAGGATCAAAATTTCAAAAGCAAAATGCTTGTAAAATGCATCAAATTGTAACCGTTCATTTTCCATTTTGATACGTCTTTCAATTTAACCCATCTTATTTTATTTACATACTTTTACTGTAACTGATTTATAGAGAAATCGGCACTGAAGTATAAAAAAGTTCTGATATCAGTACAAGGAGTGTAATAAGCTGTGCGACAAGATACGCTAGCGCCAATAAATATGGAGAAAAAAGAAGTTACCTGGATAGAAAATTTATAATTATACATTTAATTGCTAATTTAAGTAATAATTAATCACATTTTTCTTCAGTGCCATGTAAATTAGCAGATACTTATACTATTCGTATCTTGCATAAACTGTTTTCCAATTATAAGTAATTATTTATAATTGGAAATTATAAATAATATCCAGATAACTATTTGTCGCAGTTGGCATAGTCATCACTTTTATATGGAAGTCGCATAGCCTACACTTGAACAGTAGAATTCAGTTTTGAATCACAGTTCAGCATGTAATAAAATCAATTTTGACATAACAGTTGATAAGGCATAATATGAAAAATGCCTTCTAATGAATTAACAAAGTAAACCGCTTCCCGAATTGTGACTCAAAGTTATAAAGTAAGAATACAACATAATCGGAAGTCATTTGAATGTTAAGTACCATTTGAATAGTGATACTGAATTATATCTAAGTACAATACCAAATCAATCATCGCTGTAGCATCTATAGATGTAAAACGTGTTGGTGATCAAATTGAATTTGATGGCCCTGATGTTGCGACTGGTGATGTTCTTGAGTAGAAGATGAATCTGTCGCCTCTTCAGTTTGTGAATTAGATAAGCTAAAATAATGAAAGTGACGTTTTACTTTGTTACTTCGAACGTCATCAATTTTAAAAATGAAAATATATCAATTTATAATTGACCTATTCACCTTTTGTAACTTGCTTGCGATTTTGGCGCCGCGACCGTTAAATCTACAATTTCATCATCTTCTTCATCGCTTCCGGTTGCCACACTTTGAGTCGAATGATGACTTCCCGAAGATAATTGACTGTTACGTGAAAATGAGCCGCGACGTGGTGTCATCATTGGAACTCGTTGATTCGCTGGTTTAACTGTGATAATTAAGTTTGATGAATTCGCAACCATCATATCCGTTACCTGAAAAGAAACCAATTTTTAAAAATAACTAAAGAAAACCAAAATTCAACTTATACTACTTTCTTAAAAAAAAATAAATTCATTGATAATATTTCTTAAAAACGGAACAATGAAGATAATTTGAAAAATTGAATTATTGAAATTAAGTGAACCAACCTGGTCTAACGTTTTTCCTAAAACTTCAATACCATTCACTTCTAAAACTTCATCGTTGACAGCTAAAAGGCCCGTGCTTTCTGCCAAACCACCTGGCACCAATCGACTAATAAAAACACCAGGTACTTTTTCGATTCCGCCGCCAGCCGAAGGAGGCAGCATTCGAAAGCTTTCCCCATCTTTGATATAAAAGCCAAGAGGTTTATCTGATCCATGCTTTAGTAGACGTACTCGTCGACACGTTTCAGGCAAAATGTCAACATCAATTATCGCAGATACCTTTAATCAATTGCTTGCATTTAATTATATTCAAGAATCACATTTCTTTTTATTATGTATTTTATTGTTAACTGGGGGTTTTAAATAATAGAATTTCGTTTAACAGTCATCAAACTACATACTTGTCTAAAATCGTGTGGATTTGATATAGCCAATGATTTGGGTTTAGCTGGTGTTCCACCCAAAATACTGGATATGATATTTTTCGGCTTCAATGTATGAGTCCCATTAACTCCTATATCTTCTAATCTTTCACCTGATTGACATGATATTAAAAAAGAAAAAAAAATTAAATTAAAGAAATTATTTGATAAAATTAGAGACTTGAAATTTCTTACAGTGCCATAGTAAAATAAACTTAAACATTTAATCGAAAAAAATATTTTTATTAAAGGTAGCTGCTTCAGAAGCCTATTGAATAGAATTAACGAAGTCATTCTTATCGGTAGAAAGTGAATTTTAAGTATTTTGAGTTTACAAAAAGATAATTATAGATCAATGTCAATTTGAGAAATATATTGCATTTAGATCTTAAAGTTGAAGATAAATTACACTCAAGTTTATGAATGTATAAAAAGTTACAGACGTTTATGAAATACGAATTGGAATTCGAACAAATTTGTACAAAACAATCACTGTAATTTTTTTGATGAACTTTTTTTATTGCAATCAGTCAAGTCAGTTCATCATTGTAAATGATGTTTGTTCTCTTTTTTGCAATTGAATAAAAAATTGCAGAACAATAGTTTTAAGTTTCAACTTGTATATTAGGCACATACAAAATATAGTTTTTGATATAATTGAGATAGAAAAAAAAGCAAATCAATAAAACTTTATAAATATAATTATTCTCTCAATCAATGTATGTGATTCAGCTACCTTAAAACCAAAGTATCAAACGGAACAAAGAAGCAAATGAAAAAAACCTTGTCTTTGTAAAAATATGCGTAACAAAGGTCGTGCTGCAAGGAGTGCTCTTTCGAAATTATTATCATTATTGATGGGCAGCAAATCCCCGTCCGTTGGATCTGTATACCAGATTAAAAAGTTGAAATCGGCACCAAGGCCGTGCCGTTCTGCCAATAACTTTTTAAACTCCTCATATGTCATAAGTGTCGGCGTGTAAATGGAAAATCTAATGATGTCCGCTTCAAACTAAAATCAGTAAAAGGCAGTGTTATTGAATCGACTAGTTGAAAATAACAGTTGATAATGCTACTAATTAACATCTTCTGACAAATTGCAGTCAATGAAACGAGGCATTTCTAATATTCTCATCCACCAATGACAAGACATAATACTAACAAGTCAAAAACAAATAAAATGAGAAACTCCAAAAGCAATATAATGTTTATAATTAAATACATACAATTTCATAAACAAATTTATACAACTTGTAATGAATCATTTTTGACAAGTACCAACTGTTTAGATTACTAAAATGACATTTTTGCATACTGAAATACATTTATTTGTTCACACTAATAGAAATGAACAAAATTATAGGGTGAATTGACAAGTGATGTGTCACTTTGAATTCCATCATAGCAAAATAGCCAAATGAAAATTCATTCTGTAATTGTCGTGGCGTGGAATTAGTACTGTGACGAAGAAAATGAAAGTCGAGAAATGGAAATCGTGTGGTGAAAAGGGGAAAGGTTTCACGTGCTGCAAGAAAAGTGACAAAAGTCGCAGGCTAGAGGGAAACCGTGGCGTTTTGTGACGCATCGTTTCGCGGTTCAAAAGTGCGCCCTCACCTTGCTTTTGATGGGGACCAGGCCTTCGGACGTGTATCTGCTTTTGGACATGGCGACGCGATTTTGGAGCAGTGACGGGCGATTCACGGTTTTGATACGGTCGGCAGCAGCGTTGTCAAATCCGCCATCATGAATTATTGTACGCCTTAAAACAGGTGGAAATATGACGAACCCACGCTACGCGCGTCACGCGCATGCGCCGTCACAACAAGTTGCGTTTTGAAAGTGATGCCGTTAAGCCGCGTTCGCAATGAAAGGTAATTCAAATAATCCCGCTTTTTTTTATTTAATTGTAGTTTATGATGTTTGTTAGCGAAGGATAATGATAACAAACACAGTTTATGAAAAAATATCAGTGATGTTTTTTAATGAATATATTTGTAAGAACAAATTTATAAATATTAATAATTAGAGAAAATTAAACATTACTAATGAAATAAAGTATACAGATAATTATAAAAAAGTATATATTGATAAAATATTTGTAATATTTAAAAATAATATTTTATCAATATTATCTATAAATATGAACAAAATCTTCAAAATGTTTACACTTATTTTTAAGTTCATAATAATATTATAAAAATAATTATTTTATTCGAATTATATTTTCTATATTTTTTAATAATGAAATAAAATGTTTCATATTATATTTTTTGAATACTTCAACATTTATGAAACATCATGCAAATGTTAACAAATAATTATAGAAGTATAAAAAAAAAATTAAAAATATTCTATCAGTATATATAATATTGTCAGAGTGTCTAAATAAAGTTGGTATTAGTATTCGATATTGATTTCGATGGGAAGAACATTCGCATATTGATTCGATATTGAGTCAATAAATCCTTGAATTATTGTTGATATTGAATTGATGCCAAATTTATAATGAATATCTTATGATAATGTTCCGTATGGAATATGTTTATATATAATAACTTTATTTTTACACTTTTAAAAAGTAAAAATTGCTATTTTGCTAATTTTATTAATTATAATACTTTTATACATTAATAACATCTATTTCTGTGATTAATTACTATAAGATTAATTGAACATAAGTAAGCAAATGAATCTTTTTTTAATAAAATTAGTTAATTATCATTGTGTAATTCGCTAAAATTGCTTAAATATTTTAAAGGCGTTAACTGAATTTTTATAAAGATAATTATTTTCCTTCTTCAAACGATATTGTAATTTTTTATAACTATCATTATCAATAATATCATTTATTATTGTTAGTGTTTAACAGATGTCGGATTAAAGTTTCTAAATTGTCGCGGTAAAAATTTTAACAGAATCGTCCGACGTGTGCTTGCAATTTTAATCAATTCTCAACGGGGAATCCACGTCAAAATAAATAATGTCGCGGAGCACATATTGTCTCCTTTCATCTCTTGAATTTTTCATCAGTATCCAATTATTTCGTCTCCGCCTTTCGCTCGCCAACTTCTTCTTCCACGGCTATTGAATCTTTATGCCGATTTTTTTTCTGATGCAACGCGCGGTAATCGCAATCAATCGCGGTCTTCGTTTGTTCCCGCGTTTAACCGGCATTTAATTACATTTGATCAATTAATTTTAATGCCCGTACTTCCGGTTAACATTGAATACAAGCAGGGCAATTCTCATTGGCAATCGAATGTAATGTGCCAAGTTCAGTGTTGAAGAAAAGAAGAAAAAATAATAATTACATTACAAATGCGAATTTTATTCCGGAAGTATTTGAAATTGAATAAGCATTTAGTCAGTGAAGTAGCATTTACTTTGTCAGAACAAAACATTTTTAACGTTTTTAAAACGTTTGAGAAATCTTTTCCCGCACGTTTCATTTTTTTAATGAGCACGAAGCTAAGAATGCTTTATCTTTCTTTTTCTTCTAATTTTTGTGCAAAGAGAAATGCAAATTTTTATTTGACCATCATTAAGGTAATTTCATTAAACGAGTGCCATTTCAAACGCATCAATACGAAGTCCAAACGAAGTCGAGACGTTTAAATTAAGTTTTATTATTTATTTATCTAAAAATGAATTTTTTGCCGTAAAACACAATCTTATTGATTGTATCCATCATTAAATATCACTTCGATATTATAAATCAACGAATATAATTTCAAGCGTGTCAATACCAAGTCCAAATAAAGTCGAATCAACGTCAAAACCAACGTTTTATTATTTTCCTTTTGTCTAAAAACAAACTCTTCAATATGAATTCATTAATTATTATTGCAAATGCAACCTTGAAAACTATCATTATATAAACCATAAACCATCACAAATACAAAGTCCAGAAAAAGTTGAATCAACGTCAAATCCAAGTTTACATTCTTTTTCCGTGATAAATAAGCATTCTTTCGCGCAAAAAAGGGGTGGAAAAAGCGCAGGAAAGTTTTTTCACCGCGAAACAGGCTGCTTCGATTACAAGGCTCGTTAATCGGAAGAGCCCCGGTGTTGCGAGATAAGCGGCGAGGTTGAGCACCGGGGCGCCTCGAGCCAATCGGCTCGCTGGGCTCTCGTCGCCATCTTGCGCGGTTCGGTTTTCGAGCGCGGAGTCGCGTGGCATCGGCACTGGCAGAGTCAGTGTTGCGACTGCCGAGCCGTGACTGGCCGGTGTTTGCCGGGATTTCTTCGTAGCTGTGCGCTCGTATTTTTCACGTTTATTTTACTCTCAATCGAAGGAAATCAAAATTTACAACGCTAAAAATATTTGCAACATTTTTGCAAGACAATGTCAACATTTTTGCAACAATTTTTAACCGTCAACTGTCAATAATGTCAATTGACAGAGTAGTTAATGACAGTCATTAATTTGGATAACAAATCGTGTATTAAAGGGGAAAGTTTAAAATTGCTGGTCGAATTTTCGTGTAAAGTGGAAATTGATTGGCGTAATGGGATTTTGGGGAAAAAAGTGCCGCTTGATTCGATCAAATGGGACCGTACTCTGACATTTTTCGGCGGAAGTTTTCGATGTTCTCAAGTTGCAAGGAGGATGTGAGTGAGGTTCGATTGGAGCGGCTCGCGTGGTTTTGACATAATGCAGGCGGCATAAACGTCGGTCACGTGACAGTGCCGCTTTCCCAAAGACAAGCGTTTCTTTGCGATGAACTTTTGAACTAGACATCAAAAACCTCGATTTAACAGTGCCAATGCAAATTTGGTTAAACGCGTTTGAGAAAACGTCGAAGGATTCTGACGTCGTAAAGGTAAGAGTAGGAAGAAATTGATTTGTGTTGAAGAGTGCAAAAATATTTTGTAAGCAATGAAAACAAAGTACAATAAAAATTGATTTAAAATATCTTTTGTATTTAACACATTTTAATTCAATTAATAATATGATTTGAATTTTTAAAGATTATTACAAATTAAAACAATTTCGGTAAATTTTTATTTATTTATTAATTCAAACGAAAACAAGATGAAATAGAAAATACTTGGATCAAGTATATTTCATTTGAAACTAGTACCATACATTCTCAAATGTTTTTAAAAATATCATATATTTTATTCAAGTAATATATAACTGATTTGTGCACATTATGGTGGATGTAAGTATATTTTACTTAAATTGATTTTATTTACACTTGGTTCAAACATAAATTATATCCACATTAAATATTTCGGTAGAGTCTTGAAATGTTTACAATGTACACTTCACTTGTTCGTAGTCATTCATATTAAATACCAAAATTTATTTAAAATCAACAAAAGTAAATATTTATTCAAAATCTTATCTTTGCGCTATGAGCCGTTTCATTAATTCAAGGTTTTTACTTCCAAAGAATGTAAGTGGTGACATCAATCGATCGAAAAATCTTATAAAGATATATAACAACAAAAAAGTTATAAAGAATATATTATATATATTAAATATATAATATATAGTATTATATAATAGATAAACAATGAATAAAAATAATGAAATCAATCAATAAAATTTTTCAATCAACTATACAACTTTCATTATCAAAATAAATGTACCTGAAACTTGATGTCATGATCTTAAATTTCGAGGTCAACTCGAAAGCACCGTTTCGCACCTTCTATTTGTCTTTATTTTCGGAACAAACTTTTATAAACGAATAATCACTTTAATCGACCGAACGTTTTTAATTCATCAACCAAATTAGCCAATCAACTCACGGCTAATAGTCGAAACGTCCATTAAACATCGAAATTGCGTGCGCGGCAAACCATCGATGGAAATCCATGAAGACATTAAGATACGTTGGATTTTGTGTTGGGCAACGCCACGTCCTAAGCAGTTGTAAAACCGAAATACAAAAAGGCCAAACAAGCCCCGGCAAAGTGCGTATTAATTCATTCCGAAAGTCCACCGGAATACCAAGTCGCTTTTCACATTAACATATCATTAAAGCCCAGCTATTCCCTCGGGCCTTGATTGATCTTCTTAGTCAATCGTTTCCTTGGTAAATGATTTTTTTCTTCCTTTACTTTTACTTCTAATTCAGGCTGGAATGTTTGAAAGACCCCCCCCCCCTTAACTACTTTTAAAAATTACTGTTATGTTTAAATTTCGTTTAGTTTAGTATGACATTCGCCGAGAAACGTGGTACGAGGAAACTGGTCCAATTTAATTTAACTAATAACAAAACTAAGTTTTTTCGTAGAAATGATAAATTTAGATTAATACTAATAATACAAAAGACGCAATATTTCGGAAACGAAGGGGGTTGTATTAATGATGAGCTTAGAAAAAATATTCTCTGTAAAAAAAAGGCGATCTGAATTTTAGGGATTATAAAAATATCTACAAAAGTTGAATGTTTCGAAGAGATTGTCATTTAATAAATATACTTGACTTAAGAATTTATTTCAGTCTTCGAATTAGTATGACCATGTAATAAAAAATATCATTTCGATCGGTTAAGATTATTCTTCGAGTTTTTATTACTAGACTAATTATATAGAAAATATGTTTTGGTAATACAATTATTCAAGCAATCGCGATATAAACTACTGAAGTAAATCCACACTCTGTAAAAAGTCAAAAAAATCAATTTATGATAAGTATATAACAATAACTATACACGTAGTATAAAACTAATCCACTTATCATAAGAATAACATTTTTATTAAGAGTATTCCATTTTCAATTATTAGTTAAATTATGTTTAAAAGTTTAAAGTTGATTAATAGAAATTTCGACACATAATTAAATATACAGTTAAATATACACATAGTTATTTATTGTACAGCTAAATCTAGTAATTAATTAACTTCTTTTAATGCATGAATCGTTGGACATTGTTATTAACAATACTCCGTTATTTCCTTTTTTTAATCAAGCGAGTCGTTCGTTCGGCCGCGACGAAAAAAAATTGCAATTTCACTTTACGACTTTGTCACACGTCCGAGAGTGCATCGAAGCGTTGCCAGGCGATTATTTGGCGTTTTTACGCGCGGTACCAAAGTCATATAAAGTTTTAACAACGGTCGAATAAGGCACATATAAAATATTAACGCGTGCAGTAAACCGTCATTAGTCAGAAGCAGGAAGTTCTTTCTGTTTTATTTAGCGTATCGTCCGGATCGTAGGAATGTCAAAATACCATCGTAAATAATCACACGTTGCATTAATTTCCGCGACGATCCAATCGTGCGTGATTTGGAGCAACGGTACACGCGTTCACATAAACATTAACGTGTTACGCACACACAGACGCACGAGAAATTCCTCGAACGATGAAACGGATTTCATAAATGAACTTCGGGATCGGATCGAGAATTTTAATTTTCGGAAATTGCTGCGTAACGACCTTTGTTAATGAATTACAGCGGATAGATGTTTTATGATCATGCATCGATGAGTGAATTCTGTTCAGAAAAATAAAGTTGCAGAAAAAGGAAAAGAACTTACAAATATTAAATATAGTTGTAATAAAATTAAATAAATGCACTCAAAAAACAGCTTTAAGCTACTAAATATGTATTTATATTAAATTGTTTATTCAAATTATAATTTAAATAATTTGATAAGATTGTGAATTGAATGAGATATAATTTGAGTAAACGATCATCAATTCATAAATAATTTTATTATTTATTATTATTTAATTTATCGTAATAAATTACTTAAACTAACTTATTTGCAATTATAATATATTTCCTCTAATTCGAGTATAAATTCCCTCAGTTTATTTGTAAATATTTGTAAATATTATTAAATTTAAATAATTTATTCTCCGGGTGTGAACTAATTATGGTAATCACAAATGTAATTTACATCCATATAATTCAATCTTTCTATTAGTCGGAAAGTATTTTTAGACAAACCGATTTTATTTTCTCTCCATCATGGTAGAAAATAATTCCATTAACATCCAATCTAACATGAATGTTAATTTAAATAATTCCATAAAGAAATTAATCTCGCTTGACAAGTTAAATGTTATATTAAACATTGTCGTCGGAGTAATTAATGATTTAATACCGTTGACGATTTAATTCGCGCCGATTGTGCATCAATAAAAGGCGCGATTTTTCATCTCACAAATTCATTCATTATTATGAAGTCATCTGAATGAATCACTGAGATCGTTCATCTCTGAGATGTGTACTGAATATCTTGGTTCATAAACACGATTGTCGATGCAAATTTATCAACGCACTTTTATTACGGCGGCTCTCGTTATTGAAACCACTGATCGGTATTACGCACGTCCTAGAAACAGAATGAAACGTCAGTTCGCGGATCGCAATTTGCGTGCGATTATAGTAAAAGTCGCGGATGCGAGTAAAAGAAAATTTAGATCGTTGTGGATGAATACTTCTAGTAGATTGGCCGGCCGATTTGCGGATATTGGTTAAACTGTTTCAACCTGTTGGAATGAGTTTGAAATTCTTACAAGTGAGCTTAAATTGGATTTATTTGAAAGCTGAAATTCAATTATAATAAGTAGAAATGCTAGTGATACAATTTTTACGGACTCTATGTAGTTTGACTTTAATTTTTTTAATCATTCAATTGTTATTTAATTATTGAAGAAGTCTCTCAAAAACTAATAAATTTAAGATGTTTAGTAATTTCAAATTATTTGAAATAAGAAGTTAGAGGAAGAAAGTAGTTCAAACTAAACTTTTTTATTTAAATAGTTTTAAATAAATCAATAAATTAACAAAATTTCTTCATTGTTCGTGTACCTATTTTGTTACGAATTCAATTTTTTTAATTAAAAATTAATCAAAGTCTGAGTTTGCTGCAAATTTCCATTACGTGAAATTTACAATAAAACTCGAAATCGTAGATAGTGAATTTAACTATCTGTACTGATTGAATACAATTATTCTCATTGTAATCTGAATGTTCTGAATGTCAATGTTAATCTTGTCAGAGTGAAAATAAATATAGATAATTTTTTAATTATCGCATTAGATTTCAAGATTTTAAATTAAAATAAAGAAATTTTAAGTAAATCTAGAAACTCTAGATATTAAATTTAACTATCTGTGCTCATTGAATACAATTATTCTTATTTCAACCTGAATACTTTAAACGTCAACATAAATTCTAGCACAATGGAAAAAGTATTTAAAAAAGCGACTCTTTCACCACGAATAGAAATACATCATGTTAAGACATTTTTGATGTTTGAGACACTAAAAATGTTCCAATTCGTCAAAAATGTCTCACCAGTTTACCTTATTTTTTTCATTTTGTATGATGATATCTTTTTTAGAATTTGTATCAACATAGATAAAAAATTATATTTACATAAATTATGATCCACACGATATTTTTTTCAACGTAAAAGCTCGATTAATTCTTTGCATTAATCATGACGAATTTCACTTCACACGCCACGACTTTTGCACGACGAAATGCGGGTAATTAATTTTTTTTGTTTGCGCGCAACACGCAAAAGATGTTATAATCTATATACAATGGAGCGTATTTTCCGTTCCCAAGTCCGTCTAGCAGCCGCGCAATGAAGTTGTGTGACCTTGCCAGAAGCCATTGGCATTGCTGTTTTCTGGAGAACGCCCGATCGAACGTGCTCCAATGAAGTTTCATTTGCAATGTGCAAAATCAATCTCGCCGCTTCTCACCAGAAGCCGGTTCGAATTCCCATCGTTATTTTTCTTATCGATCTATTCCTGGCAGTTCGATAAACTCCGGCTTGCAATTTCGAATCGGCTCGGGACGTTTTAATTATAACCATTACATCTACTTTTTCGCGTAGAAAAAGGCCTTCGGTTGGTATTTTTCTTCGACTTGAGAAAACTGTTTCGAGGATCGTGTGATTTGCTTTATATTTCTCCGTGACGTCACGTTTCCAATAAAACCACGCGTCATTGTTTCCTCGGGAGAACAATCTGTCATTCAGTTAGAACGTTTTTCGAAGGTTTTATTTTTCACTTCGACGGGCAGTTTTTCCGTTTCCTTTTTTTAACCGTATTCGATGAAATGAGTTATATTTACAAGTTAAAGAAAATGCAATGGTTAAAATTTTGCAATTTCATTTTTGCAATATCATTTTTTTAAAATTGTATAACAACAGTAAATAACATGTTGTTATTATACAGTATAAACAAAATTACGATTCACATTACAAATTGTATTCGAGTTTACGTTCCGAGGACTTTAATGAGAAATTCACTGGAAGCGTTTATGGTTACAAATGAAATTACTCTTCTTTCAATAGGAACTGAAGAAAAACTGTATTACGAATTTGACGTGTGCGCGTTTTCCGTGCCACGTATAATCAATGCAAAGTAAAGTAATAATTGAATGACATGTGGGAACGTCACACGATCCTCATACCAGAAGTCACTCTCTAATCGTGTCCCCGTCAGTACTTTTCCTTCCTTGTTATGTATTTTCTTTTTTTTTTTTTTTTTTTTTTTCGTTTCCAGTAATGTAATGCGGATTAGTATACCACCAGGTCAACTATTCCCGTGTCAGTTTTCAACGTGTACAATTTATTCACGAATTCGTTTGAATAAAATCCGCTCAAATTTCGTACTTTTATATACTCCGTTAAATGAAAATTTTATTCAATATAATTTTTATCGTAGTTGTTAATAAAAGGGAAATAAATGAAATATAGATGAGTCAATCTAGCCTAAAACTTAAGTTGAAATCTATTTCGAATACAGATAATGTGACCTTAGTTCTAACATCAATATTAAAAATGTTTACCCTGTGCAGATCTTATTGCGACTATAGTAAATTTTGCAACTTGCACAATTTCACATGGTAAAGCGTCTGTGATATCATATTGTAACTAACTTCAGTTGGTAGCGTCGCTAAATTTTTATACTTGTATCCCAACACAAAGGCTAAATATTTCACAATTTACACACTCTTAAAAAGGTTGACTCTTCCAAATATAAAAATAGGCCATTGATTTTTATGGAACATTGATCTTTACAAATTGCAAGTTACAATTTTTTCGGAAGTCAACACCGCATTTTCGAGAGCCGTGTGATTTTTGATCAACCAACATCGTTCTGAAACTGGCCTTTTCATCGCTTTTTTTTTCTTCTTCTTTCCCAAACCCGGATCACAATGATCTTACTATGCGGATGTTGAAAAATATTCGTAAAAGCCATCATGACATCACGTTGTGTTGTGCCATTCGTTACAAACGGCGCTCCACTTTCGCGAGACGTTCGTGAGTCAGTGGAGAGGTTGCGCTTTGGATCATTAAAAAGCGCGGCGAAGCCGTCGGCGCGCCACCCACGCTCGCCTGTCCCCCGGCTCACGCCGGTCGCGGACCGGCCTCATCGATTCCCGGTTCTTACGCGGATATTTACTCAGCGCCGAGCCGGCTTTCTCGGCAAAAATCCAACGCTTGCTTCCGGATCGCGTTTCGTATCACTGTAATTCCGACGGCGGATAGACGGGTTCGAGCTGTAATTGATGAGACAGAGTGGAAAAATGTGAAATGAAGACGAACGCGATTAGACGTGTTGCGCTTATTTCAGTTGGCAAGCGTGCAAGAAAAAATGAAGGGAAAACGTAGGAATCGTAAAGATTTTATTTTACATGAATAATTAGATTAGAACTGGTTTGCGTAGCTATTAATACAGAGCAGAACGTTTTTATTGTATTTATAACAAATAGGATTCTACTGTAAAACCATTTTTCAAAATTAAATCCATTAGTCGGAGAGCTTGAAATTTTTTCAAGCGTATACAATTTTTAAGTTAGATTTCATGTCAATCGATACGTTAAAAGACATTTAAAGTACTTTTTTTTCAAGAAATTTTTTATTTTTATTTCGTTTTACCTGTATTTTATACCTAGTAAGAAAAGAATTGAAAATCTTCACCAATGCTATAAGAAATCGTTGATATGTTTGCGCTCTTTTATTACGTATGATTGCGCTGCAGGAGCCCGTTTTTCCGCATTTTCGTCTTTTTATTCAGACGGAAATCGTACGGTACCTCGCGAACGACGAAACCTGGGTTTTTGCGGCTTTTCGCAAAAAGCAGGCTCATCTTGGCCTAGTGACGTTGTTCGAAGAAAGAGGAAAACTTGTGCCGCAATGCGCGACTGAATACGTACGTTTTATCATGAGCTTATGGCAATTGGCGTTAAAGTAGTTTACGATGGTCTTAAAGGCATATTTGAGGAATCACAAATACTCGTTCAATTTTAATCAAATTTTGTATGAACCTTATACAAACATTTGAATGTTTTTTTAAAAAAATATAAAATCAATTGTTTTAAAATTGATACCAGGTTATATTTTTAGAAAGTTACTATTATTTAAAGACGTATGAAAATTTTGCATTCTTTTTCACAATGCGCATAAACAAATTAAACTTAGAATGACCTTTTGTCATTTAATTTTAGAATTTTCATTCGACACACTTAACGTACTTTGAATTATTGTTCAATTAATTTACACGTCGAAGGAAATGATTTCGAACGGTAAACCGTTTACTTTGATAGTTATATTTTAATAACCTCCCATAAAATAGTTATCTTGCGATGCATAAAAGTTTACAATGCGCGTGATAAAATATTGAAACGATCCCAAATGTTTGTATCATACATAACAATAAATTGTTATAATAGATCGTCATTAATAAACGTGTCTATAAAAATATCGAAACTGGTGCATGAAGTGATTGAAACGTCGGCAATGTATTTCTGAAATATGATCTATTTGCGTACAAGGGCAGTGACATGTCGTCGGTCTTGCGTTAACGGTTAAGAATTTACGGATGGTTTCACATATGTAAAATCGTATTCGTGACTTTCGGTACGATTCATTGGATCAAACGAGCGCCCGTGAAATGGTCTTAGGGAAAAAGTTGACGAAAGATGAAGAAAAAAGTTGATCAATCTGCCGGGGAAAATAATCTCGCGGTTACTATTCGGTAATGCGATATCGAATAACGCGGTGAAATCAAAACTTGCGGTGCTTCCGACTAACAAAGTTGCCAGCCTAAGGCGAAGTTTTCGCTTGATTGGTGTCACACAATTGTAAGTTCAAATGCTAGACTAGAAAAAAAAATGAAAAATAAAAAATAAAATAAAAGTCGGAGACGGAAAATCACAACTAAAAGTTTGTTTTTTTTCATTAATATAAAAATACAAAAAATAGATAAGAGAAGTTGGAAGAGAAGAAGAAAAGTTTTTTACCACGAATAAAAGCAATTGAAAAAAAAAGATAGAAGGAAAAGTCAGAGAAGAAAAATAATTTCCAAAAGTTATTCTTTGTCCATGGACAAAAAAATTTGAAAAAAAAACTTTGTAGACTGTGTGTATAAAGTTTGAACGTATGCCGTGAAATGAGCCGGATAATACGCAACTATTTTTGACGGACTTTTCGCGAAACTTTCTCATTCATATGATTTGCGCGTTAAGAAATTTGCATGAAATAATATCAACGTATTGAACAAAAAATTTTAATATTAAGAAAGTTTAAAGAAAATACTACATTGTTGGCTTAAAAGACATCACTTGAAGGAGACAAAGCTTTTCTAGAAGAACTGCTAGTTATTTTACTTTTTTCATTTCCTTTTTAATTAGTTTAGAACTATTTTTTCGAAGTGATAAATATAAATCAATCGATCGGTTCCCTCGAATCTCAAATTACAAAGTTAACAAATTTGTTTATCGAAAAGAGAACGCGACGAAAGATCGATAATGGATACAGGCAAATGCATTGTTCTTAATCTGGCGAGATCTCGCTCGGCCGTTGCGCTTAGCACCGCCAGAGTCAAGACAGAAGCTTCGAAAGTCACGTAGCTGACGCGGTCGAGATTAAGCTGAAAGTTGACACCGCGTTGGCGCGGTAAGACTTCGCGGAGTGCGACCGATAGCGCGTGCTGTATCAGACTAAGAATCTATCAGATGAGAGACATCCGTATCTAGAAATCTGCTGGAAGGCGTTAGGAACTTGAAATCATTTTTTTCTTTTATTTCAACCAAAAGTTGATAAAAAAAAGAAGTTGCCATAGACGGTGCGTTGAAGCAAATTTATTTTAAAATTGGTTAAGAAACAATTCTTGATTAATATAATTTTTTGCAAGAAATATTGCAAAAGTGTGAATTGTATAAATGAAATAGTTTTGCAAATTTTAGTGCACAGAACAAAATTTTTCTATTGAAATTTTTCATACAAACGTAATATATGTTTAAAATATGAAATGATGAACCATTTATTTCTAAAGTCAGATCTTTTGTAAAACAGTGTTCGTAAATATTTTCGTACTCTTTTATCGTTATTTTCGATTAAATTCCTCCAATTTCTTTATCGTAACAAACACAGAAGCAGAATTGACAAAAGAAAATATTGACCGATGTCTTTTGCATGTGAAAATTGTTCACGTTATGCTTCAACATACAAACGAACGTAAATACAGCTGTTCGGTTGAATAATAGCCTCGTATTTTAGAGGTTCAATTATAGGCGCGTCGAAAAATGAGAAAAAGATTGAAAACATGGACCTGGGACCGGTTTTGGGGCCGCTTTAGCAAGCCCCTTTCGGTAGCGCGCTTTAAAGACATACAATTTTCATTGTCCGTTCGTTTCGCGCCCGATGATTTATTCACTCTTTAATTAAATTTTTAATTGCAAACTGTCTATTGCTCGTTTTCGAATGCCAAGAGTCAAACTCGTTTTCTCGCAAATTTTTTTAATTTCATTTTTTCCTTTGTAAATCGGAGCGTCTAGATGTAATTTCATTATTTTTAATGATTTCAAATTTTGTTTATTTAGATAATTTTTATACGCACTTTATATTTTGGGAGTGTCTATTGATAGTCGAAGATACCCGATCACGGGTACACGGGTCACACGGGTTACACGGGTCGACCGTCAATAGTCACTCCCTTATATTTTATTTAACAAATTTTCTACCATAAATATAATTTATATTCAATAATTATATTATAAATTATTTTATATATATTTTAATTCAGTTACTTTTTGATACTTTCGCGAACTCGATTTGAAATATGTATGTCAATATCGAAACGAATTTTACAATCGTTTCGTCGAAAGCAATCGATTCAATGTAAACGATTAGCTGCGTCGAGCGCGGAAAACAATGCGTTTGGTATTACAAGTTCGCGGGCTTCGGTCATTTCTTTGCAAAAACCATTATGCGATAAATTTAATTGCGAAAGAAGCGGGTCGTTGTGAACGTCGGGTCAATTAAACGGCTTACGTAGTTGAAAACAATGTTGTACAGTTGTCAAAAAATTGTTCGAAAAAGATTTGTTAAATCGTCGTTAATTTGAAGTTCGTAATTTAAATTGACGGTAAATTGAAAGTGAAGAAAAAATATTTTTATTACCATTTTTATTATAAAATTATTCTCAGTGCATAACTAAAAAAAAAAATATATAATACTAATAATAAGATATAGTAATTATTATTAAAGTTTTAAATTAAAACGAGTCATGTTCTTTATTCAAATGATTTAATTTATTTAAAAAATTTTGTTGTGAAAGTTGTTTTTTCTATTATTTTGAACATCTATCGAGTAACGCGGGCAAGCAGCGAACGAGTCTACTTGACGGCGCAGAAAGCATCACTCACAACGATCCGGTATGGTCTAGTGGCTAGGATACCTGGCTTTCACCCAGGAGGCTCGGGTTCGATTCCCGGTACCGGAATTTTTTTTTGCTTTTTAATTTTTTTATTTAGATTTTCAACTACATTCGTTATTCTCAAATATTTCTCTTTATGTTATTGTAATTAAAGTTGCAAAATTAAATTTTTTTTTTCAAACATAAATAATGGTTATCGATAATGTATTGTATATTGTATATTTTTGAATAGATGTCAATCTTCGACTGACAGAAAAAATTGCTAGTTTATATCAAATACAACATTTTTATTATAATTTCTTCTACAGTTTTTTTCTCAATTTAAACAAGCAAATGATAGTATGTCAAAAATTTATAACAGCGACAATCCGCAGATGTCATTGAACGATTTGGATGTAATCAAATACTACTCTTTTGATTTACGCCTACGTATCGGAATATTTTCCGGCTGATGATTGTATTTTATCGTTCAGGATATTGAAAATGTAGTTGGAACGTAATAATTCACAATCACACACGACACACTCTCATTCAAACTCATATACATAAATCCGTCACACGAGCGTATGCGATTTTTAATTTCGCCGTAGTATTGGAAATTTGTTTCGCAATCGGCGTTGCTTTGTAGCTTGGTCGAAAAAGCGACACGCAAAAATGAGTGGCAACAAAATAAAAATATCGAGGAAATTGTGACGAACGTAATGGAATAAATGAAGAAACCTTCCGTTGCGTCAGATTCGATGATTGGATAAAATTTTGAAATGTAGTAAGTACTATTGCAAAACGTTTACAAATCAGAAATCATAAAAAAAATATATATATATGTATAAAAAATACTAAAAAATATGTGATAGAAGATCCAAACGTTTTTATTATCAACGAATTCAAACTTGTAAAAAATATCTACAAAGTACAATTTTAATTTCCTTTCTTTATACAATTTTCCCTCAAAAATAATGGAAAAATGTAAAATCAAGTGAAATATAATAATAAAGAAAATTTTTGTTCTATTTTTCGAAATTTTTCAACCAATCGTGGACACAGTGACAACGAATTTTATTCAAAACTCTTCTAAGTTTGAATTTGTTGATAAAACTGTTTGAAACTTCCTTCACATAACAAAATTATCAATTAATTGAAATATCGAACTCTTCCATTATTCCACAAAGGATCTTTGTAATGATTAAAGCTTCGAAGAAGCAAAGATGTACGCATTGAAATTAAAAAAAAAAAATGAAGAAAAAAAGAAACAGAAAAAAATGGAAAATGAAAAAACGAATAAAGAGAGGACAAATTCTTGGCTACGTCGTTTTCCTTGGAATCGTTTCTTCAAACGAGGTCGCGTGCTTCTGCGCGAGTGATGTATCGCGTGGATATTCCCTCGTCTGATATTTCATCACTGCAAGTTGGGAGAGGTTTTTGAAAATAAATAACAATAATAGACTTAAATTTCCATATAGGACATCTTTATGAAGATAAAAATGGATATCCATGCAAATACCTTTACATTAAAGGAGCGAATCGTAGAAGCCTAGACAATTCTTCCTTAATGTAAAATTCATTTATTACTACTTTTCTCCAGCTAAAATTTGTTTATTTATATTAAAAATTATTTTAAACTAATATTCTATACGAATTTCATGATGAAATAACAAAAATTTAATTTACTTTAAAATAAAATTTTTTAATTAGCTTTGAAAATTATGTTAAATTAATATATTTTAAGAATTTCAGGACGACACAAGAAAGTTTTTAATTTTGGAAATTATTTTAAAGTAATATACTCTACAATTTTGACGACGAAACAATATTCATTCATTTTCGTCTTAGAAATCACATGGCATACTTGACATTTTGAGTTTACGAGTAAAATATATGCAAACAATTCGTTTTCACAATGGCCGGACCGAACGGCATTGTCGGAAAATACGTTGCTTTGTAATGTTCAGTTTAACCAACTGAAAACTCTTTCGCGAGCAGCAATTTGCGCCGCGGTGAAAGAGAGGAAAAAAACGTGTAAGGGGGGTTATTTATCATACGTTCGCACGGCTCTTAACAAGGCCGGTGATTTTCGCGATAATGATAGAGACGTTAACTAATTCGCGTACGGGAAAATTAGTCGAACTCACGCCCAGCTTCGAGTGCCGTGTGAAAAATTGAATCTTAGTCGATTTCCTGCGAAATTATTGCGCGCGATGAAGTTCGACCGTTGTTTGAGGAGGAAAAAGTGAAAACGATAAAACCCGATGTTCGTTCAGCTATTTAAAACTATTTTCTTCGGATAATTAACCTTTATTGTGCACGTAAGAAAAGGCAAGATCACATTAAAATTGCATTTCGATTATTTAAAGACAAATAAAAAAAAATTCTCAAAAACTATGCGAAGGTTTTAGCACAAAATATTGTTTTAAAAATCAAAAATTACACATCAGTTAAAAAAATATTCAATAAAGAATTCAACTTTTATCTTTATTTTGTATTAACAAACATCAACATAAATTTCACTTAAAGCATGTCTACAATATGACTAATCTATACTTATTTTTGATTACAGATGAGATAATAAAAAAAAAAAAGAAAAAATCGAAATGGGGCTTCAACAAAACCAGGCGCACGACACCGTTGATTTTGCGGGTTATCATCAATCCAATCACAATCATCAGATTTGCGGCAAACTGCCTGAAAGGCAGCAGCAAATACACACCGCGAAACTGTCGCCGAAGGACCACAATACCAGTTTCACCAGTACCAAGGGTCTTTTAAATGGGCCCGGACAAAATAACTGTTTCCTCAACAGCGCAGTTCAGGTAGGTGAAAGTTTTATTTTGTAATGATATGCATTAATCGATCGTAACGACCCTTTCGACATACTGACCGCAGTACAAATCTAAGAAGCGAAAACAGTTCATCTGTATTTGTGAAATAATCAAGATTGATAGAAGTAGATCAAGAGGTATGTGACGTCGAAGTAGCTTTATTTTTTTCCGATCAAAACATTAACGGCGATAGTTAAACTCGATTTCGCTTCAAGTTTTCAAAACGGAGAAATCAGAAAATGTCGGTTAGCAAATTGTTGTCTATCTGAGCGTAAATTTGATTGTAATTTTCATTTTTTTATTGGGATAAATGTTTTTTTTTGTTTTTTTTTTTTTTTTTTTTTTTTTTTTTTTTTTTTTTATAAAGAATTTTAATGGAGTTAATTTTTTTTTTTTTTTCTTAATTATTGTTTTTTTTTTTTTTTTATACTCCCACCCCCCCAACCCTCCCTACACCTCGTTTGCCGTCTTCTTCTTTAAAAAAAAAAAAAAAAAATACTACATCAATCGTCTATCTTCACGTCTCCATACTTCCTCAGTTACCACAAGATACGTACCAGAGCGTTCTAGAGTTAAACGATGGCGTCCAACAAAAGTGTGTATA
>JABFOV010001128.1:0-27770 GCA_022817685.1 Aradophagus sp. ZL-2020
TGGACTGGCTGTGCTGGCGCTGGCAGTGCTCGCGGTAGCAGTACTTGGTTCCGACTGCTGATTTGTGCCGGAGAAAAAGTTAAGCGTGGGCGTACTGCCAAAGGCAGGTGCTGCTGCATTACCGAAACTTGGGGTCGCAGTAGGGGCGCTTACAGTGCCAAATGGTCCTGTTGGAGCGTTAGTGTCGCCAGGTTTTACGCTGCTAGCGCCAAACAAAGGTGTCGCAGTGACAGTCTTCTTATCGTCAAAACCAAATGGTTTGGTGACTTCATTATTGCCAAAGAGCGATGCTGCTGGAGTTGAGGGCGCTGCAGGTGCTGCAGTATTGCTGAACGAAGTCAGTGTTGTAGGAGTTTTAGTTGCGTTGAAAGTCAGACTCGTCGATTTTGCGTCATTAGTTGAAGATGGCATCGCTGTATTTTTTGCGCTACTAAAGGAAAACGCGGATGATGAGACCATGGACGCATTGGATAAGTTGGATGTACCGAAACTTGGTAGAGGTGATGATTTCGCTTGTTCGGTAAAATTAAACGTTTGAGCCTGGGTGGGTGCCAAAGTCGCCACAGGTGCAACAGTGGCGAGAGAATTTGGTATTGACGTACTGGAAGTAGTACCAAAAGTGAATGTTGGTACAGTTGACAGTACTGGTTGCACAGTTTCTGCTGTTGTAGCTGGAGTTGTTGGAGCTAAAAATAGTCAAAAAAGAATTTAATCATTAGCGACTATATTTCTATTTACTGTTCAAAATAAATATATAATATATAGGACACACACCTTTGAATATCAATGTTGCATTACTGTTAGCACTGCTTGCACTTTCAGTAGATAGGGAAGATCCAAACACAGGTTTATTTTCTTCTAACTTATTACTGTCTGATGTATTGAAATTTGGTTTGGTAGCTCCAAATGTAAAACCTGCTGCAGAATTTGTATCCTTCTTTGTTGGAGTTCCAAACGAAAAGTTTAACTCAGTTGGCTTATCTGTTTTTTCTTTTGGTGCACCAAACGAAAACATCGCAGTTGAAGCTGGCACAGCTGGTTTCTTTTCTTCATTTTCCTTTTCCTTTTCAACTGTTTCCTCTGATTTTTTATTTTCCTCTTTGTTAGCTCCAAATGAAAAAATTGGCGTTTGAGTAGTTGGTTTACTTGCTGCTTTTTCGGATGTACCAAATGAAAATTTGTTTACTGTTTCTGGTTCTGAAGTTTTCACTATGCCAAATGAAAACGACTTTGTTTCAGTTGACTTTGAAGCGTTCATTGACAATAGAGAGTTAACTGTAGTGGGTACTGCAACTGCAGGTTCATTATTTTTGTCAATGCCAAACTTAAACATAGTACTGGATGCAGGCATCTCGCAGTTAAACTTGAGATTGGAGTCCTGTTTTTTTACTTCAGTAATCTGTTTTTCAGATTCGTCTGACTTAGATTTTGATAACTCGAATTCTACAACAAATTAAATAAAAGTTCTTGTTAAATATTTTTGTGAATCTTTTTTAATAAATTATAATGTATATTATTGCAATGTATTGTGATGTAAACATTACACCTCTATTTAATAAAATTTTTTAATTTGTTCTTTAGTTTTTTTAAATTGATATTCCAAATAAAATCTAAATTTCCCAAAAAATGTTTTTAAAATGTTTCCACGTAACATTATTAAAAAAAGGTTTTCAAATCCAACGATTTTACATTCAATTCCCACTTTAGTGTATACCACAGAGGATTACTACGATAATGAGCGTTTCTAATAATTATTATAATTATAAAAATAAAAATAATCTTACCAATAATGCTGGAACTTTTCTTTGGCACACTTTTTGTTGGTTTTGGTGCTTCACAACAAGGACACATCATCACCGCTGCTTTATTTTGCACCATGCAACAAGGACATTCCCAGCTAGCACTCTCATTTTTATTGATTTTTGTTTCTACTTTAGATTTATTCACGTTTGTCTCAATTGTCGTGTTTTCTACAGGGCTGCTTCCAGGCTTAGGTGTTGTGCAACAAGGACACACTGATGTCGCTCTTGGATTACGAATTAAACAACCAGGGCATTCCCATGAACCTTCTGCAGGTTTGAACTTGTTCAACGGATTTGGTTGTTCTGCTGTGTTCTTCTCTTCTTTCACCTTACTTGGTCTAGGTGTCGTACAAGAAACACAAGTTGCATCTGTCTCTTTATTTTTCACCATGCAACACTCGCACTCCCATTGATTCGTTGTCAGTTTGAATTGTGCACCAAAATCACTCTTCATTGTTGTAGACTTTGTATCAATTGTTACGTTTGTCTTTATTTCAGTTTTTTCAACTGGCTTCTTAGCTCTACATGCTACACATCGTTCCTCCTTGTCGTCGTTTTTGATGTAACAATCAGTACATTCCCAAATCTTTTCTATGTCTTCAAGCTTTGCTTCTGACGCCATATTATCCTCTGTCTTGTCATTCAAAATTTCCACATTTACTGAACTTTGGATACTCACAGACTTATCATTGACACTGTCCTGGATTTTTGACTTTACTTTTGGCATTGTAGAAGTTTCAGTAAAAACAAAATTTGGTATGCTTTTTGAGGATAAGGCTTTTGTAGGCCCGGTGGAACAAATGTTGCTGTCCTTATCTTTTTCATCAAGAGTCAGAGGTTTGCTAAAGGTGAAACTGTTAATAGAGAGTGATTTACTTGGCGCGTTAGTTACTCGAATGGGACTAGCGAATTTGAACGATTCGCCGTTGTCACTCGTCTTGATGGGAGATTGCGATTTTTGATTTTGTGGCAAGGCAATATCAAATCGGGGCAAAGTGGAGATGGGTAGCGCTATACTTGGTAGGTTTACAGTTTCGCCCATCTTTTCCTCATCCAAATTGTTCTTACCACGACGACTGGCTTTGACTTTACCTTGGAATTCAGGTTCTGTATTTGTTTCAGTTCTATAATAAAAAATTGACTATCATTGGTGAAATTTAAATACTTTAATTGTACAACTAAAAAAATTATACTTTCTAAAATGTCAAAAATTATATAATCATTTTGTTATCACCTATTAAATGATACCTGTCCGTTCAGTTATTGACTGTAAAATTTTATATATTATATTATATTTCTGAACTCATATTATTTTATTTTATGTTATCATACTATATTTTTCATTTTGTATTTTTCTTTGGGCGATTGTCTGTTTGTATTATTATAAATAAATAAATAAATAAATAAATCATTAAAATAAAATTGTTATCCAATTTAATTTATGAAGACATAATTTTTTAAAAGCTGAATGTAAATTGAATGTATATATTTCAATGTAAGTTTGTAATTTTTGAAACAAAAGGATACATCAATAGGAATACTTTATAAATATTAGAACTACTAAGCATAACCTTTACCTAATTTGATATTCTTTAGTTGTTGGAGTTGTGCTACTGGCTGATATAGTTTTCCTAGCAGCTACAGTGGAATCCTGTATTCTCTGACGTCGCTTAATTTTTAACATATCAGCTACTGTAGGTACAACAAGCTCCCTCGACAGATGGCGTAAACCAACTTTTGTTGAAGAATTAGCCTCCTCATCGCGCATTCGCTTTCTTGCTGTGGCCGGCGAATAAACATCGCTTCTTCTCTTAACGGGTATTTTTTTTGCATCC
The DNA here is from genome assembly GCA_022817685.1 of Aradophagus sp. ZL-2020. Taxonomy (NCBI): domain Eukaryota; kingdom Metazoa; phylum Arthropoda; class Insecta; order Hymenoptera; family Scelionidae; genus Aradophagus; species Aradophagus sp. ZL-2020. The sequence goes on from JABFOV010001128.1 coordinate 3,638, forward strand.
TTAACAAGAGACGAGAAGTTTTCAAGCGTTTCTAAGATTTGCTTACTTGTCTGACTCATTGTACCCATTTCACTTGTACTGCTTGATGGCTGTACTTGAACTGTCACTCTTTTGGGAACTTTGAGTTGTAACTAAAATTATCAATGATATAATTATTACGTAAGCATTATATTTCCTTTTGCAAGTCTCATGTTCAGTTCTCCAACATAGCATCAGGCAACTTTACACAATTTATAATCCTATTACTAATGATAACTTGACTTGGTTTTTGCCACTCTTTACATAAGATAACATTTTAAAGTATAAAATGTCAACTTATGTAAGTGAATTTACATCGATGAATCCTTCTATTGATTTTTTTCATCAACTTTATAGTATCATTATATCATATTAAATAATAATATATGTATCATGGTTTAAATATCGCTTTTATTAAAATGCAAATTTGAATATGCATGACATTTTTATTCGGTTTAATACATAACTAATTTAATGATACTCTTTATTAGAACAAATTTATGTGGAAAAAAAACTTGTCAAAAATCAGTCAGTTGTCCGATGTTTTTATTCGTCTGGACATGAAGTTTTTTAGCTCACTTAGATTAAATTAATGTTTTGGTTGTTATATAATTACCTCAGATGAGCTGTTGTAAAGATTTCTTCCTTTTCTAAATAAATTTGCTGCACTAGCACCACCAAATGTTGTATTACCACTATAAAATGGTGATGCAAGGGAAGCATCTTTTTCTCTGGAATTGCTAACAATTGATGCATCAAATTGTGGCTGTCTACTGTTCAAGGTTTCTCTATTTCTGTTGTTTAAGAACAGTGTTCTTCGAGACTGACTGGAATGATTTCCCAAGAGACTATCTGTAAATGAAGTAATTTCTAAAATTATTAATTTGTGTCTTGTGTACATTGAAGATTTTTAGTAATCTTAAAACAAACTGCTCACTAAATTCAAGAAGAGTGTCAGATAATTTTCTCCTTTTAGAAAAAGATGAATCATAGCTGGTCGAAGATGGTTCTTCTTGTCTGTTGGTTTGCGGAATCAAAGAACTGCATCCACTGGTACTTTCACTTGATTCAGAATTATCATCCATGCCATTAGCAGCACCATTATTCTGTACACCAACCAGCGAATTCAATTCTGTCCGTCGATTGGCGGCTGATCGATATTCCAGTGAAACTGCAGGAGTGGATGTCACCAAGGAACGTGACCCACTGGGTCCAGCAACAGTTGGTTCAAGAATGCTATCCATCTGATGAAAATATATGAACAAATGTAAAATCATTCAGTTTCTTGCAAAATCAACAAAAGATATTCTTTTACATTATTTGTATCTCACTGTTTTATTCATTTGGGTTTGAATCCAAATTTTGATTTTAACATAAATTTTTATAACAGAATTGTTAAAATATCAGTAGATACACGTTCGATAAACAGTAAAATTATTTATGCGCTTTTTCTGCCTTAATTCAATATTGGTGTGGTGAGATATTTAATATCATAGTTGGAGAAGGTTACATAAGTTTCACACACACACACACACACACACACACACACACACGCACGCACGCACACACGCGCGCGCGCGCGCATCATATTTAAGCATTGACAATTTAATAAAATATCATTCAAACATATATAAATAACAAATTAACAAATATAATTTAATTATAGTCAAATGTTAAAACAAATTAAATTATAAACATACCGATTTAGATGGAAAGTCTGGAAACGAAGAATAATCTTGTTTAAAGTTGTTTGTGCTTTTCATTGAGTTATTGTATTTGTGACGAAAAGAATCGTTTGATCTTTCACGCGGTTGAATAGAAAATGTTCCTGGAGGGTGCACTTCATCCATACGTATACGGGGTCGTTTCAGTGGAGGCGCCTGAACACTTTCGTCACTAATCTCTGTATACTTTTCTCCTAAGTTTGCGTTAATCTCTTTTGAATCTCCCACATTTTGTGAAGTATTGAACCATTTGCTAATCCAAGACTTTGGAGGCATAAACTCTGTCACTTTCGTGGCCACTTTTTTGACAAAAGACTGTAATTAAAAAATTCTAATATGAGTTTTTCTTCACTTTATTACATAGAAAGTCGGTCAGGCCACTGGATTGTAAAGGACTGTCTTACTACAGAAAAATATTTATAAAAAATAAAACAGTTATATAGGAATGAGGATGGAAAATGAATATCATATCTAAAGGAAATTGGAGCTCAAGTAATTTAACTATTTCTGAAGCACTTTAGAATTTTTCAAGATAGCATAAAATAACCCATGGTAAGGTTGGATAAAGAATACTTTGATGAGCACACTGTAACTTACCTTGTATTGACAGTTTTTAACAATCTTTTTTATCAGATTGGATCATAAAATTTGGTTTTAGTTTTTGCGAAGCAAGAGCAAATTTTGTAGTTTCACAAAATGTCTTCTGGCTGTAGCAAATATGCAAAATTGTATTTAGCGATTCAGTATGTAAACAATAAATTAATTGCATATTTGTTAGTTTTTTTAATGGCTCTTTTTTCGTTTAAACAACTGCTCAGTAAATTAACTGAAGTACAATTTTTGTTTCAGAATTTTGTAATGAAGTAATACATAATTAAAAAATTAATTATAAAAACTTTTTAGCTGTTTGCAATTAGGCTACGTTTAACTGTTTGGTTATTTATTGAAAGAAAAGTAGTTCTTTTTTTAAAGATAAATTCTGATAATTATATGGATGGAAACGTAATTTTTTTTATAAAATTTAAATTTGATGCTACTAGTTTTCTACACAATAGGCTACTGAAATTCGAATTGGAATATTGGTTAAATAACTAATATTTCATTTAACAAGCAGTTCGAACAAAATTTTCAAACAGGTCCAGCATATACACAGGTTGACTTTAAACCGATAGGAAGTTATATTTATTATTTATTTGATGATAAAGCTTGACCACCTGAAAATTATTTTTATTGTGTTGCGAAATTCTAAAGAATCTTATTACTACATTACCAAATAGATTATACTTTCAGAAAAAAAATAAATAAAACAAAATATTTTTATTTTCTGTTTTTTCTTGCGTTTTTAGCACTATTTGTTTAATGTTTTTATGAATATTTAAAGATAAATAGATCATTGTTACCAATGTTTATGACTTAAATAATGTTTAAAAATGTAACTTATCTACTGCATAAAAAAACAACCACTTTATTTTATTTTTCAACATAATATTCGATTTCTAAGAAAATTTAATGTAAATGTTTTGGACATAATATTTTGATTTTTAGTTTGTAAATTTTTTACTTTTACAGTACTAATACATCTCATTAAATTTAACATCGCTTCTTTTTATGTCTTCATAAAAGTTAAAATATATTAACTTTCTTATTATAAATTGTATAAACATGAATAATAGTCACATTCTCAGTTTCAAATTTCATGTACATTAAGACAAGTAAGCAAACTGACAAACAAAAAAAATCTAGAAAAATATGACGATTGAACTGAGTCATTCGGACAATCGAAAATGCGATTCAAGGTTATAGCGTCGTTTCGCCCTCGGAGGTCTAAGTGAGAAAAGTGAGGTTATTCGTCGTTGCGTCGTGCGGTTATACGTTGCACGCTGAAGGACTTGGGATTGGAGCGGAAGCAACGAAGTGGCTGGCGGGCGGGTAGCGAGGGGAAAGGGGGAGCACGGGTGCTCGATTTTCGGCGGGATCGGTTCGCCGCGCGAACGTAACCGCCGTTTTCGTGGCGCAAAACGAGGCAAAAAAGGCCCGCCCGGGGGCGGCGAGCGGGGTATGGAGGGGGCGGTATGAATTCGAAAGTACTCACGTTGTTCGCATCGTAGGGCTTGCAGCCGCGCGATAACTGCCTCTCGTACGAATCCTCGTTCTCGCTCGACTTGGCCATCGTCGCGATCACCCTTCGTAGCTAATTCATGCACGTATCAAGATTTAACGGCGATTATTCATTCCAAATTGTCACTGCATCACCACCACGCGATTGTACCCATGAGAGAAAATATGGCCGACTTAGGAAAGACCGCCTTCAGCGGCGCCAACTTCTTCTCGCGGGAATTCAACGCGCGTGATCGGGGCGACATCTAAGTTCGCTCGGTCGGTAAGGTCGCATTGCTGTCGGACGATAAAAGACATTTGTGTAAAAGATTTTGCGATAAAAAGTTAGTTAATGTAGCAAATGGGTTAAATTTAGAATGACCAGAAATTTAAATATTTATAAAATGTAACGTTATCATTTTTCTTTACGTACCAACAGTTGAATCATTTTAAATAGTGCGAGTAATAGAAACCAAAAATGTGATAAAGTTGGGGTATAATTTAATAGTAAATTTTATTGTTGATAATTTAATTAGAGTAATTTTATTTAGTTTTGTCGAACATTTTAAGGCACCTGTTTATGCGAATCTCGTTTTACGCAACATTACGTTTATCTTGTGCAATGACAACAAGACGATGTGCGCATGCGTTGCTAGTATTCGATTATAGTTTATGGCTTTTCTGCATTTGGCGAAATTATTACCATGTGTAGAAAAAATGTAGTATGTTAATAACAATTAATGTCTATTGATTGTTCTAAATTGTTTTTAAATATCCTCAGTTGAAGAAAGATAATATTTTATTGTGATTTGCAATGAAAATTGTATTATGAATCTCTATGATCCTTATAATCGTAATTGTTTGAATCTTTGCGCCGTAATATTTAATTTTTATCTAGTGTTGGCAATTCTTAATATCATGACTACTTCGAATGTTGGTATTCAATAAATAATATTATCAATATTAAATTGTGAACATGCTTTCCAGGTTTCGTATATTGAATTGAGTTTTTTATTGCATTGTTACTGAAACATAAGCATGTTACAAATTTAAAAAAAAAAATCAACTGTATTAAAATGGTACGAAAAAAGAAAATCGTTACATGGACTGAAGTAGAATTGAAAGGTCTTCTGGAAGATGAGGATTCTTGTGTTAGCTGGGAACGCATTACAAAACATGTAGCTTTACATCCGTTTCAATTACAAAACTTGAACTTGGCGCTGAATGATATGTTGGGCACAAATCTAAATTTTTATGATCCAACGTAAGTTATGATTTCTTCACAAAAAAATCCTTCAAATGAAAATAATTTATTGACATTGAGTTAGGAGGTTATTCCGTGATTTAATCTAATTCTAATTATTAAGTAAAATTGATAATATTTATGCATATTTAAAACAACAAAATTAATTATGTTTACTTTCGTAGGTTGAAAGGTTTTGCTTTATTATATCAAAATCCAAAAATTTTAACATCCCTAGGGGGTAATTTAAGTGACATGCATTATGTCCATGTTGAAATTCAAGCGGAACATTATTTATTTCAACCAGAAGTTGGGAAAAAGCTAAAAGGTAAAATACCACAAAAGTTTTACAAATATTGTCCAAATTTGATTATATGTTTTTTTCATTTGAATCATATTTTTAAATTCAGTATTAATATGTGTGCAAGAGCTATTGATAAATTTTGTAATTTAATATCAGTAATAATAATTATTAAATTGTGACTTTTTAGGTATAGTGAACAAAAGAGGAGTTAATCACTTAGGAGTGTTGGTACATAAAATTTTTAATGTTTCAATACCAAGACCACACAAGGATGCAGAATGGATTGGCGAAAAAATTCCTATTGGCCAAGAGATAAAATTTACAGTAACTCATTTAGATTTTAACAGTAAACTACCTGTCATACAAGGAACTCTTGATGCTGAGTAAGTATTTTCTTTCAATCGCTTTTAAATTTATGCCTTTTGTATTTGACTGGTGATACTAGCATATCTCCTTATTAAAACTAGTTTAAATTATATAAAGAGAATTTCTACAAAAAATAATAAGTTTTAATTTTGTAAAAATTCATATAAAAACTTTTCACTTTTTACTTTAGCATTTGGAATAATTTTAAAATCTACTGATCTCTTTTTTATAAGTGTAAATTAATTTTAATGTTTATATTATTGACAACAACAAATATACGTTTTATTTCAGAGCTTATCTTGAAGGCTGCAAGTTATTAGCGTCAACATTAGAAACAAGGAAAGAACAAAAGCCTGTGTTTCTTGTACCGAAAACCGAACCTGTTTCAAAAAAGAAGAAAAAGAAGAAGAAATCTGATGAGAACGTTGAAGAAGAAAATGTTACTTCTACTGATTACATTGATAATATCAGTGATGAACCTAAGATTAAGAAAGAACATAAAAAACACAAAGGCGATATTTCTTGTAATGAAACACAATCAGAATCTGAATTTTGTGATATAAATGATTCGCCCAAGAAAAAAAAGAAAAAGAAGAAAACTAACTCGGAAATAAAAGAAGAAGACAGTGTTACAACAACTGTTTGTACTTATAATATCAAAGATGAATCTAAGGTTAAGAAAGAGCATAAGAAACATAAAAAAAATATTACTTGTAACGAAACGCAATCAGAATCAGAATTTAGTGATAAAAATGATTTGCCTAAAAAAAATAAAAAAAATAAAAAAGAAGATAAATTGGAGCAAGTCTATTCAGATTCCTCAGAGATAGATAATAAAGCCAAATTGAAAAATTTGGTAGAAAAAATGTCTCCTGAAAAACATAACCAACGCAAAAGAGACAACATAAATACTTTTTACAATGAAACACAATCAGAATCTGAATTTAGTGACGTAAATAATTTGTCTAAAAAGAAAAAGAAAAAAAAGAAACCTGATTTAGAAGTAGAAGAAGGAAACAGTATTATAAGTGGCAGTACTTATCAAATAAAAGATGAATTTAAAATTAAGAAAGAGGGTAAAAGCAAAAAAAAAAGTGTTCCTTCTAATGAAACGCAATCAGAATCAGAATTCAGTAATACAAATGATTCACCTAAGAAAAGAAAAGAAAATATAAACAAAGATAAATCTGAACATGTTGATTCAGATTCTTCAGACATTGATAATAAGGCCAAACTGAAGGACTTGGTTGAAAAACTGTGTTCTGGAAAGAATAATCTTTTAACATCATCTGAAAAGAAACCAAAAAATAACAACAAAGAGCAAGTTCCTTTGGAAAGTGAATTTTTTAATGGAGAATATCAACATTCCGAGTCACCAAGAAAAAAATTTAAAAAAAACCATAGTGATCCATCTCTGTTGAATGGTGAATCAAAAGCAGAGTTAAAGAAGTACAAAAAAAATTTGAGAGAATCTTTAGGCTTAATATAATGAAAATTTAAGCTTTATTCATTTTAATTCGACTTCTATTGAAAAAAAAAAAAAAACTTTGTCCAAAAAACTGATTTCAAAGTTCTTGTACATTTTATATAACAATAGTAATTAAAAATGTTAGAAAAGTAGCATTCTAAAAACGACGTCAACTAGTATGCTTTAAAACAAAAAATATCATAAACTAGCACTCATTAAAAACTTTTTAAAAAATAGTAAGGCAATTAACATGAAGCGAAAAAAAGAAAAAAAATTGTTTTAGATGAAAGCAAAAACCTTAATTATAAAAGATGACAATTTATGGAAATTTCTCATTTAATACAAAAACAATATAGAAGAATATATTTATTGCAGATATTTTTTGTTCTTTAGTTTTGATTGTTTTATGTCATAAGTTTTTAACAGATTGTAGATTTATCTCTGTATAATATGTGTAAAGAAATACTTTTTGTATGAATACTACAAGGACTGTATAATAAATATTTTACAAAATAAATAAATAACGAAAAAATCCTATTTGATATAAAATAAAAAAGAGAAATTTGTTTAATTAATTTTTAATTGTAAGGAAATTAATATTCATTTAAATTAATTATCGATTATGAATTTTTGATAGAAATCCTGAAGATATTTGTACAGTTTCTATAATATACAAAATTTTCCATATAAAATGGAATTTTTACATGCATTCAACTTCCGACTTATGAAGTTGGAATTAACGATGTTTTACCTGTTAACAAATTAGACTGAACGACGATCACAAATAATTGTCTTTTATATTTCAAAATAAAGATTAATTTCTTCAAGGTGATTGTTCAAACACTTATCTTCTCGAAAACACGTTTGGTAACGAACTCATTATTTATTATTTGTATAATTATTTGTATAGGGTAAAAATGAATCCAGCAATTCTCATAATGATAATGAATTGCTGAATTTATTTTCACTTCAAATAAATAAATGATAAAAAACCTCTCAGCAATCGAATGTAGTTTTGGAAATAAAAATATTTACCATCTTAAACTCCACTTGATCGCTGTTGCTTAAACCTTAAGTGGTTGAAGCAAGATAACTCAACTTATTTTAAGATGGTTGTTCCTCCAATGTTAAACAATTACATTATCTGAAATGCGTTTTCTGTAACACTTAAATGAGGTTATTATATTATATTTTAACGGTACTTTACAATTTGTTGTATTATATGAAGTATTTTTATGTAAATAAAATGTATATATATTTTCTTATAATAAATCAACTTTTATATATATATACACTCACAACATTAATAAATATAATCCTTTTTAATAATCAAAATTTTACATGTTATCTGAAACTTTTACTTTTCTTACTATCAATATTACAAGTAATAATTAATACTTTTAAAAAAGTGTAAAATCAATTCGGTAGTATTTTTTAATCTAGAGTAAATATAAGCTATAAAAAATTTCGTTTATGTTACTTCATTCAAGGCGAGTGAACTTCTCCCATGAAGTGGCTGACTGGCATTTAATCAACAAATCTTTAATTTTCTCTGGGATGCCATTTTCAATATTAACATGGAAAATGCCCTCACTATACTTCTCCACTATTTCCCGAATATTCTCTGGACAACCTTCGACCTCTTGTAAATGTACAAGCAAATGCTGATGTATGGTCTTTTGCTGCCTGAATCGTTTATCACATACTGGACATTTGAAGTATTCTATCATGTGATGAGTTTCTTTCATGTGCTTTTTGCGTAAGCAGCTAATGGTGAACAATTGAGCACAGTATCTACAGTACATCTTTTTTCTAGGCTTCATACCGTATAAATGAATAAACAAACTTTGTTTGCTACGCAATTTCTTTTTACAGTAATCACATTCAAAGCTGGAACGCTGTTGAGATTCCAGATCCTTTTTTTCAGTTATCGTTGGCTCAGTACTTATCCCTTGTTCATTCATGAACTCTCTTAATTTATATAACATATTTTTCTTGGACATCTTACCAATAATTTGTCCATGTTTTGCAAACATATGCTTTTCAAAAGTACTTTTCGCAACAAAGCCTGAACCGCAAACATGACAAATGAATTTTTTTTCTCGGAAATGCTTGTGCTTCTTTTTCACTTCTGGTTCAGGAATAATAACTTGTGCTTTGACTGACGCATTGCAGGACATACTTTCATCATAACTATCTGGAATCTGAAGGGGATCCTCATCTGTCTTGATTTCTTTTTTGATTTTTTTATATAAACCAGAAACAGAAGTTTCTGGTGTAACGTTATTTGATCGCAAACGTACAGACCTTATTACAGGTGTATCCTTTGGCAACTGTATAATAGGTACAGCCTTGATTACAGGCATGTTAATCAATGACTCTTTAGAAAAGTTGTCAACTGTTATGGTCTTAGGGAGAATTTTTCTGTAGCGAACTTGTATGGTTGATTCCACAGAATTATTAGATTCATCGGTTAGCTTTATTGGAATTAAGGATTTGATTTTCGAATTCGTTATCAACAACGTTGACTTATTAAACGAATTATTTAGACTTTTCACTGGTGAGCTCGAACTTCCTGTAGATTGTTTGTTAATTAAAGACATAGGGATCTTCTGGAGAGTTCTGGTTATTGGCATAACTGTTTTGTTATTCCCATTGATTATCGAAAAGTCTGATTGTTTCGAAAAGGTCTTATTTGAACTTTTTGATAGAGAGATAGACTGCCCACAGGTACGAGAGACAGGAATTTTTTGAAGAGTTCTCATTGTGGGAATAATCTTTGTCGCTGTACTGTTTTTATCACAGCTTTGATGGTCTGGTGATCTAAGAAAGATCTTTTTTGGTATGTTTTGAAGATTAGAAACAATCGTTTTCTGTTCATTTGTTGGCTGATTATTTAATGTTTTTAAAGGGATTATTTTTGCGTTTGTAGATGCAGTTTTTACTGTTATTATGTTATCAAAATCAAATTTTTCATTTGTGTTTTTTATAAATTGTTCTTCTAAAAATTTCTTGCTTTCTTCGGTACCTAGTCTCAATAATGGAATGTTTAAAGGTAAACTTTTTGGAAGAAAACTGTCACTTACAGACATTTCTTCTGGTTTGTTATCATATGATGCTTGCTGCCCATTGTTGATTGGAACTGTAACCAGATGATCAGGTATCAAAGATTCACTGTTTTGTGAGTTCTCTTCAATAGCTTCATTTTCTTGTTTTACATTAACAAAAATGAAGTCATTTTTTGAATGGTCATTTGAAGTAGTTGAAGAATCATGGTGTTCTTTGGTTTTTATATTATCTCTTTCATGTTTTCTTTTATGATTAGCCAAATGACCAGCCCTGATGAAAATTTTTGAACATATATTGCATTGTAAGTTCTTTGACACAGCAGGCAACATTTTCTACAATAAAAATTTTAATTTAAATTAAAATAAATCACTTTTTTTAACACTGAGTGTACTTTTGTATAGCATATAGAAAAAGTTTATAATGAATTTTATTATTAATTTACTGAATATCCCTGTTTTAAAATCGGATTTATTCATTAAGTCACATTGTTGATTATTATATTAATCAAACATTTGTTTCTACTTAAAATTACCTTTATTTGACTAACATCTGTAGTCATTGAATTTGCTTCATTTTTGCCTGGGTCGTTGCTCATTTTCAGCAATATATCATATGACTGTTGACAAACAGTGATAAATTTATTTATATTAATTAATGTATTTTTGCAAGTAAAACAAATCCATTTTGGCAAAGCATCATCTTCTTTTACCTAAATATAAACATATACAATCATGTTTGTATTTGTATACTGTAAAATTTTCAACAAATGTAAAACACTTACTGGAACGTGACACAATTTCTCAATAATTTCGTTTAACATCATTTTTTGTGTGTTATCAGTAAATACATTGTGCATGTCGCTGTTTCGATGCTTTAAGCATAGTCTGCATAGGTTTTCCATGTTTAAGTTATTTCAAATAAATATTTTCAAAACTTCACTTGCCCTTTAATTATGGCTGAACTTATTTATTGTTCAATAGCATAATTATCACAAGAATGGGAAAAACGATTGACAAACAACGCAATGTTTTAACTCGTGATTATGTTAAATCATTGTTAATATTTCTGGCCATGGGCAACCTTAAATCACTTCTAGATAAGTTTGGCAGAAAAAATAACCTTTCAAAATAAATATACTCGATGTATACATTAAAGACCAACACACAACGATTGACTAGAAGAGTGTGTAGTGTATGCTGAAAGATCGCATTACTACATTCCATCTCTCCATCTTTGTCTTTCTTCTTACTTAAAATGACACCTATTCTTTTGAAGAAAAAGTCGTCCAAGATTTCAACTTTATATTTTTTTTGGTCGCAATTATCGGGACCGTTACGTAGATATAATGTACATATAAGGTTGATATAAGGGAGAACAAGGGATATGTAAGACATTGTCCTCCCATATATCTACGTTATATTTCTATTGTATATCCGTTATATCACCATTATATTTCGGTTGTCTTTTCTTATATTACTAATAATACTCCCATAAAAAACGTAATTCATTAAAATCAATTGAAACTACTCAAGAATAACAATCACTGCTGAATAAAAAACTAAAAAAAAAAAAAAAAAACAAAGGCCGGGAATAATATGGCGGAGTTTGAAACAAAAATGTTCAGAATGTAGAACTGAAAATATTCAAAAAAACGTTTGTTTTATAAATGAAAATGTTGAAAACTATTGCAAAGGAAATATAAAATATAAAAAACAAAAACATTGAAAAAGAACTAATTTGAATTTTAAATAAACAGTAGTTTTGTAAATGTTTTTTCATTTAATAAAATTAAAGCAAAGTAATTTAAGCTAAAATCATTTACTGTGATTAAGGAAATGGAAATATTATAATTATACAAAATTGATATAAATGTTAAACTTTCGTCAACAAAGAAAACAAATACTGCTGAAATGTAGTTTGAAAGACAATAACAAAAAATGATACAATACCTGACGTACTTACGAATAAAAATGTTTTGAATTTGTAAGCAATTGAAATTAACTTTTTCTTAAATATATCTGTATAGGAATATGATTGACACTTGAAAAGGAGAATGTTAAAAACGCTTATAGGTAAGAACGGAACTATTATATATTTATATTTATATATATATATATATATATTATATATTATATATATAATATATATATAAATAAATATATAATATATATATAAATATATATATAAATAAATAATAAATATATAAGTAATCATATATATAATTATATATATAATAATATTATTATCAATCTTTAATTGATTACAGACGTGTTCAAGTCACTATGTTGTCACTGCATGAAATATACTGATGACTTTGTCATGTATTAATTATTTAAATTTATAAAAATTAATAAACAAAACTGAGATTTAATTCAACATGGAACTTCCAGTCACAATTATCACAATTAGAATTTTTCTGCTTTACTTATAATTTTGACGTAAAACAGTTTGAATTTCTGAATTGAAAGCGACTCTAAGCTGTTAGGTGACAAATCTCTTATTATTTGACGTCATTATTCTTGATGCTAATATAAATCTTCCTTAGTCGCTATGAAAAGTACAAATAACATCCATATAAATAATATCCAACATTTCCATGGTTTTATCTGTGATAAAGATAAATATACATGGATATACATAAAAAAGGAAAAAAAATACCATATTATATATTATATCTCCATTTTCCGTGTGATAAAAGATATTATTAACTTTAAATATAACTAAAAACTCAAAATATATTGTATATATTAAATATTTTAATATATAAAGAAGTTAAATATACATAAATACATAAAAAATATAAACATAGAAAGATACAGTGAATAAATTTAAGATATATTCTCCGTAAATCATCTATTACGAATTTTAAAAAATAATCGTTAATGAAAGCAGAGTGACGATTGAGAATTAACATTTCTCCAAACTTTTTGATTCATCAAGAATGAGAGCAATAATGACAAGGTTAAAAATATCATTCATCCAACGAGTCCCAATTGACCAACTTTAGCATTTTGATAAATGTCTTCGTCAAAACAGATCACCATGCGGTCGCGTTTGTGATAAAACTGAACGCGGGAGCGGAAAGCGATCCAGTGTGATCGTCGTCGCGCGAGCCTGTGACATCAATGAATTCCGAGTCCCGATTGCAGAGAGTCGCACGGACAGAGCCAGAGTCCGTCGTGCGTCCACAAAGATGAATCTTCCTCTGACGATCTGCCTCTTCTTTATACTAACGATACAAAACTCACATGGATTTACATACGTCGAGCCTCTTTACGGTAAACATGTAATGTAAAAAGATTTTTGATAAATTAAATCGCAATAATTATATTGACTTTAACTTAAATTTAAACTTTAATTTTTTGGATGGAAGTATTTGTATGTAATTAAAAAATATTTTTTATCTATTTTTTTATCAAAATGTATAATTAAATATATACGAACCATGTAACGGGGATATGTAAATTTTTGGTAGTCCATTAGTCACGTGGTGAAATTGCTATGAACAATATGTAAGTATTGCATTATATCAAAATCATTAGATGGAAAAGCAAAAAATGTTAATTCATGATTAAAGCTGCTAAAATGTTCACACTTTTTGCTAAGTAATTAGATGTTTGTAATTTTTCAGCAACATGTGCATTAAATTTTTATAAAGCAAAATCTCAGGAATCGTTATAATTATTGTATAAATTAAAAATAAATAGTTTTAATTACTATAAATATTATTATTTTGCTATCTAAATTTACACACTAAATTAAAACATTATTAAATATCACTTTCGCTAAAAAACACATTGAACAATGAAATCTTAACAAAGTGAATTTTAATTTACGTTCATTATATCTATACTTCAACTCTGTTTTGTCGATATTATTATAATTTTTCATTGTACAATGTTAGATATTTATAGGTGTAAAAAATTGTTTTTCCATTTTGTCATTACTCGAAGTAAGAGAAAACTTATTATGCAACAACTTTTATAAAACATTACGCAATTTGTTGATAAACGTGAATTTTAATGTGCTCATTTAAAGAACGAAAACTAAACGGATAATGGATAATCGTTTAAATTGCTGCACAATAAATGACATAAATGCGTCAGTAGAGAGACTTCGCATCATCGCGAATTTGTGGCTTTTCAGAAGGAAGCTCGTGCAATCTCGACAACGGTGGAACTGGTATGTGCAAGAAAATTACAGACTGTCCCAGCCGGTTGAGGGAAGTCAAGTCGGGACAGAGGAATACGTCATCGAAGGGCCGGTGTGGATTTTCTGGCTTTGTTGAAATTGTTTGCTGTCCTTTACCTGATTTATCGCAAAAGATTGGCATTCGACCAGCTGACTTAGGTATTTAAATCAATTGCGTCAAACTTTTATTTTTTAAGGCGATTCATTAGTTTTACCCTCTGCCTTATTTATTTATATTTATTAATTTAATTTCGCGGAGAATATTTTACATAAAATAAATCAGAGATTTTAAAATAATACCTAATAAAAGAAAACAGCAATCTTATTAAAATTACTATTCTTATCAATGAAATTACACATTTTTTCATAGAGAAAAAAACAGAACAAGAATCGCAACTTGGCAAGGACAAGATTTAAAGATATATACCTTACTGATGCATTTTTTATAAGAAACATGTGCATATTTTGTTTTACAAATACAATTTACACTTTTATTCAGTTGATTGACACCATTCATAAGCATGTCGATTGTTTTAAAAAGTACCAAACTTATCTACATGAACCAGCTGTTTGTATTCACTAAATCAGTCGAGAGTAAACATACATAAAAATTACCCCATCTAAAAAGTCTCCGATTAGATAAGCGTTGTCAGTTTGTTTCTATCTACATCTGCATATTAAATGCCTCAACAGCATGCAGACAGTACGAAAATGAAGTCATCACAGACGACGTTGTTTTTCACATTGTCGATGGACAAGAGGCCGATTCGGATGAATTTCCTTACATGGCAGCGTTGGGATACGAGGACCTAGACGACTCTGAGAAAAAAATCATCAAATACGACTGCGGTGGCACTTTGATATCAGTGCAGCATGTGCTTACTGCCGCGCACTGCGTCAACAACATTGACGAACGTACGCCTGTAGTGGTGAGTAACTTTTCATTATTGATATACGTTGAAAATGATTTTCCAAAACAGCTCGCTCGTAAATAACTGCATTTGAAACTATTTTTAAAATCAGAATGACGTTGATATAAATGCGTAAATGATAATCAAGTAATTTTCTTTCCAATTTAACCCCATTTCCTTTTGTTCTCAGTAATTTCAACAATATCTTAATTAAACTGCATATACGAGGAAATTTGCTTCACTAACTCGTTGGCTAATTAGCATGACTGGATGCAAAATCGTGTTGTTTGTGTTAGGTGCGAATGGGCTCCAATGATCTTCGAAGTGAATCCCCGGACGTACAAAAAATACCAGTTGGTGACATCATAAGTCATCCGAGGTACAAGCGCAGCTTGGTTTACAATGACGTAGCTATTATCAGGCTGCAACGACCAGTGCGTATCTCGGACAAGGTCAGGCCTATCTGTCTGCAGACAAAATCCATCGCCCGGACTCTCATTACTACGAATGCGAGTTTCGTTGTAACTGGATGGGGTGCCACTGGTTTTGGTGAAGACAACTCACCGGTTTTGCTCAAATCGTCCAACATGAGGTTTGTTCTTTTTTCTTTATAGCTCTGTGTCGAAATTAAATAATACAATACTATCAAATAATACAACAAGTAATGTCACTGATATGGCGATCAAATAAAAAATAATTAGAAGCTCCCCTAGAGCATACGGACTTCATTGTGATTATTATTTTAACATTCGATTAGTGAGTCCTATTATAATTATTTATTGCGAATTTCATGTACATAACGTTATCTTAATGTTTGCATTAAAAATTGTTGAAACGCATTAAACAAATTGAAAACTTCATTACTTTCAATATGATATTTTGATTTCAGTATAATTGAAAGGAGAAATTGTTCTACCTCCTACACTGGATTTCGAAGATTGTCTAGAGGTTTAGACGAAAGCACGATCTGTGCAATGGACACAAGTGGTAATGGACAATCTGATGCTTGCCAGGGAGACAGCGGTGGACCTTTGCTGATGTTAACAAAGAACTCACAAACCATCGTGGGAATCACAGCGTTTGGTCAGATTTGCGGTACTTCTGTTCCTGCGGTTTATATGTCAGTTTACTTTTACGTTGACTGGATAGAATCAGTGGTTTGGCCCGACAGTAATTAACGAAAATTGATTCAATGAACGAGATAAAACTGCCAGCATTACATTTCAATCACTTTTTAATTCAAAAATACTTTTCCATTAAGTGCTTTGTACACAAAATCATCGCTCGCTTATTCTCTCTTCACTCGCTAAAAGTTGTTTTTATTACACGCAAAATATTCCTTACGTATTACATGTATAACACAAAATGTTTTACATTAATTTATAAATAATCAATATCTCTATAAGTACACGTAGCATCTTGCATTTTAATTTTCGCAAGAGTTTGCTTTATCTCCATTTTAAGGTGATTTTACAGACTCAGTTTTTACAAAAACGGCTGCATTTACTGGACGAAAATGTAAATCTTTTTAAGCAATTAAATAAATTATGAGCTATATATTTCTGGAGATTCGAGTTATATATTTTAGAAAATAAAATATTGTACAGTAAGTGCAGGAGTTTTAGAAATAATATTGAAAATGAAGAATTACATTATTCATATAGAAATACATCGAAGAATAGAGCAACAAATAAAACTTGTTACTTATTTACATCTTAGTTAAAGAAGAACACGCATTGTAAGCAGAAAGACTTGTTACGTTTTGGCAAAATACTCATTTTCAATAGGAAACTTGATACAATGTTTTCTGGAAACTATCTCTTATATTAATTTTAATTGTAAGAAGGGAATATACACGTTTGCACTTATTTTAGATCTGAATTTCTAAATCAATTTAATTTCTTTGGTTTGCAGTTATAAGCAGTTGTAAAGTTGAACATCTTTGTACATAATAATAAAGAGAATCTACTGACTGTTTGCTTGTATAATTGCACATAGTAATAAATTCAAACGTGCTTTTAAAAATGACTGATATTATTTTTATTAATCTGACTCAATCTAAATCATTTAAATATTACAATATAATAAATATAATCATTTTATTCAATTAATATTAATGTTACATTAATTTATACATATAAAAATAAATCTTTATAGAAATATTTTGAAATATTTTAGTGAAGTTTGACAAAAAGTTTCATGAAGTTTAATGGCTGCTCATTTAAAATTGTGTATCACAAGTGCAAAATATGATTTTCTAAATTGAAATTTAAACTTTTTCAATATATATTTATATTTCTTAATTTCTTTCTTTACTCTTTTAATACCTGCACAGAAGTTTAAGGTGATTTTTCAAGTTTACAATTTAAAATTAAATTTTGCGCTTTCAATTTATTCTTCCATTATCAAAAAATGATATGATTATGTTTATAACAATTAATTAAATAATTCAGCAAAAAAATGAAAAACACCCTAACACTATGACTTTAGACTTGAATGAATACCTTAATGTTACGACAATGTTGCCAAGTAATAATAACGTTTTGCCACTTTTCCATAACGTTATGTATTACGTTGTAGTAACTTTACAGTGAAATGATTATTATATTTTTGTAACTTTCTAACAACGTCGTCGCGGTTATATTTCTATGCGGATATATTATCAATTAAGTCGAAAATTATAAAACTACTACAAAAAAAATTGTGATTATCACAAAACAAAAAGTATTTGACATCAAATTTTTGTCTACTCACAATCTTGGGAAATAAAAAAAGTTGCAAAGAAATGTGAAGAAAAAGAAAAAAATAATTGAATAAAAATAACTCCTGTCTTGCATGGAATCACATTGTAAGGCAACTACATATATTCTGCCTTATCGCAATCATTGTTATAATATATAATGATATAATCAAAAAGCAATATTTAGATTTATATTAAATTTGTACTATTATTTATAACTTTATGTAAATAAACTTTTTTTTAAAAATTAATACTTTAATTTGCTCGACAGTAAAGTATCTTTACTACAAAAAATTTTATCATTTCAAAAGGCCTACTGCGAGGTGCTTTGCGAATCAATCAGTGGAAATATCTGTGTGATTTTTCCTATTGCTTTAGTACGCCCTTCTCGTAACAAGAGTGTCATACCAACATGAAGATATTCCGGATAACTCACAAATCGAAACAGTACTGACGCCGTATCGTTGGTTTGCAATCCACCTTCCTTAATTTCCATTATTCCCTCAATTACAACAGTCTGACGTACGTTTCCTATATGAACAGTTGCTTGAAATCCAGGATAAATTGAAGTTGCGTGATAAACAACCAATATACTGGCCTAAAATGAATTTTTATTGATTAAACATCTATTAATAATAAAATATTATAATTTGTTATTTTATAACACTAATAATTATAATTTATTATGATAATCAATATAATTTATTTATCATATGTTTGTTATATTATTTTATACGTGTTATGCAGAAAGAAATTTAAGATAGAAAATACAATTTAAATGAGTGGTCATTCACTGGTACTTGATCTTGAATGATCATTCATACGTGCTTTTACCATATAAACATTATTTTACAAACAATAATAGTAAGTTTAAATAATTGTTTAACTACGTATACAATTTTAAGAGAAGTGGATTTTATTTTTTTTTTTCATTTAGTAATAAAGAATAATTACTTGAAAGAATAACGTAGCTCTAGGATGATCTCTCATTGAAACTAAGACCATACCAGGTCTTAAATGAGGAAGAGGTGGGTCATGTTTGGTCAAGGGCGCCAAGGTAAGACTTGCACTTTGTGAAGCGCGGACCAGAGAACATGGTGCTTTATTCCTGTGTAAGCTTACTACTTTTACAGGGCTGAATTCTCCATCTGGAAGAGGACCGACTAATAGTCTTGTTCCTGGAGATATTATTCCTTTCACTAGTAAGCCGCCTAAAACTGGTTCTGATAAGCCAACGACTCTGTAAGAAAAGATGCAAATTAAAGTGTTGTTTTGCAAAATCTTTAATATTGTAATAATTTAATATTTGTAATAAATTGGCGAGTTGATAAGTCATACAGAAATCTGTACATTCATTTATTGATTATTTTACACAATTTCAGTATTATTTAAAATAAATGAAGAATTTCAAGAAACTTACCAATTTATACAAATAATTTTTCAAAGTTTACAATTAATCAGTTACTTTTATTTCAACAATTCAAATATTTACACTATTGTCATAATTATTTAAAATGATAACATTTAATGAGTGAACTTGATATTTAGAATACTTTGTTAATACATTAGACGATCCACACAGGATTATAAATTAGGATTGAGTTATTATTTTATTCATGCGCTTATTTCAATTTATTCTAACCCTCTGTGTGATCCTGTTAATAGGCTTACTTGAATGTTTCGTCGATTTGAAACAGACAAGAATCCGTGTGTGCGATATCAGGCGCAGATTCGACCGGCGACAAATTGCGAATGTATCTCGTCAATCCATCTAATCCTTCTCCAGTCACGCAACTAACCATAAACACTGGAACCATGTTCGATTTATCAAAATTAGGGTCATCGTTGTTGTTGTCAAAAAAGGCAAGATTTTTTGAGCATCCTTGCGCACAGACGGCATCTTGCAATTGCTCTAAGGTTTCTTGGGCATTATAAAAACCTAAATCAGTTTTCGTGACGACAAAGAAAAATGGTATTCTTAAAGCAAGACACAGAGCCATGTGTTCTTGGAATGCTTCGTTTATTGGGGGAGCAATCACCAACATTACATGGTGCGGTGAATAACCTACGAGCATTTCCAAAAAACTTTAATATACAAGGTATGAAGAAACGAATTTTATTTTAAATAAAAGCTTTCTTTCATCGCATACCAGTCAGTCCTAACAATGTTGTTCTCAAATATTTTCTGTGCCCTGCGAGGTCAATGAAAGTTACGACCTTTGACGCATGTTCACAAATTTCTTCAGCTGTCGTCATATCAGCATAATTTAAAACATGACCATTACTGTCGAAGCCTATGATTTCATGAGATATCGATGATGTTCGGCCGCTTTTTATTTCATGAAGATGGCGCAACATATTCAGCCGTGCCCTCCCCCGTCCATTGTCAAGTTCTCCTTGAGTCATTACACCTAATTAAAAAAAAAAAAAAAAAATATATCAGAATTTCAAAAATGTATAATATTAGCTGTATTACATTTACTAATGTCATTTCTTTTTTATATAAAAAATTGTAAAAAAATCTGTAATGATAATTGTTGCTAATATTGTAGCTTTTGTTTTGCAAACATCAAGCAAAGTAAATTATACTAACTTTAAAAAATGTCAAAACATAACACATAAATTTAATGCTCAGTTTATCTTCTTACCTAAAAGAGTAGATTTGCCAGCATCTTGGCCTCCCATCACTGCTATCCTTAGATCTATGACACTTTCACGCTCTACGAGATCATCTTTCCTCAATTTCCTTACCAATACTTCAGCAACTCTTTTCTCTTCCTCTTTGTTACTTATGTTCTTCTTTGAATTGGTGATTTTTTCACGTATCGTACAGGTCGTAGCGCCTAATCTACTGGCCATATCTCGAAGAGTTTTTAAAGAAGCTTTCATGTCTTCTTTTGTCAACCCCGTAAGTCGTCCATCGTCCTCTACACCTGTAAGTAATATCTTTATAAGTTAAAACACAAATTTCTCCCTCATATTCAAAATTTTAATTAATTTAATTTAATTCTAAGGAAAATGTTTCACTTAAACGAATCAAGTTGGAAACTTCCTTCAATTTCTTGATTAAATCTGACATTGATCAAAATTTTCTATAAGTATATATTTTTTATTTATACAATTTTATAAATGTTTCTAAACGGTCTATGTATGCGTTTCTAAGCATTCCAATAATTAATATAACAAATTACCAATCTGATAAATTGCCTCGCCATGTCCCTCTCTTAATCTCCATTTCATTTGTGTGACTAGATGCTCAAATCTTTCATTCGATGGATTTACTAGTTTGAGTTTGTATTCAATATTACCCTGCTCAGGCTCAGGTGGCAATCTATCCTCTTGATCATCATTAGAACTAGAACTTCCACCACTGTCCGATGAGTCGTCATTTTCATTTGCATAATTACTCCAAATCTTTTTTCTTTTCCCATTTACTTCTCTTGAATCAAAAAGATCCAGAAACGAATCCATTTTATTACCTATAAACGATAAAAAAATGTTAACAATTTTTCATTACTTATGTCTCTTACAAAAAATGCAAACAATAACATTTTTTTAAAAAAGTATTCTTGAAAACTTAAAATATCAATTAATAAAACACAATTTATAATGTATCAGACTCTTTTACATACAAAATACAGTCTTGTTCTAAACAATAACTAGTTTTGTTTAATATATATTCAAAGAATACTTTCTTATTTCGATACGACTAAATTAAACATAAATTATTATTTGTTCAAGACTGGACTGTGTTATAGATATGAAGATGGACTTGATGTCTTCTCTAAAACAATGCAAACACGCAATGCTGTCATTTTTATTTCATTAACAGTCAAATATAAAATCTCACATAATTTGCTTTCTCACTTTACACTTGAATGAATAATCCTTATTAAATCAAATCCTATTAAACCAAAATAGGTAAACTGACATTGATCTTTAGAGGTCACCGAGAAGTTCGCACACTTGTTTATTTTGAGCGCAAGATTCAAAATAAACGACATTTTCATTGCTGTTTACAAACACACAATATCTTGCCACATTCCATGATTTATTTTCCATCCAAAAATGTGGATAAGAAGTCAAAAAAGCTTTCCAAACGAAGCCTCCAAGGTGTGAAAATTAATTGTCAAACATCTGTTGAACGAAAGCAAAAGTGACAGCTCTGCGAGAGAAAGGTTATTTTTAGAGGGACGCAAGCACTGGCTATTGCATAATTTCGAAAGTTCGCTTAGCTATGGAGACAACGCTGCCATTGGACGGCGATAATCACCTAACAGCTTACGCTGCTTTTGACCAAATAAATGATAATCGCGACAATTATTTGACACGGCGCAGTCGAATGTACATTCTTACGAATCTTTTGTCACTGTGAATTGTACAGTTATTGCATCAGATTCGATTCTTTGCAGTGGTATCTGTCAAAGGATTTCATTGTTGCCAACAATAAAATGATTTAAAATTATTGAGTGAATTTTGATTCAATATATGACATTTCATTTCATTTTTAGGTATTCAAATATCGATTTATTCTTTGTTAAAAAAAAAAAAAAAAAGAAAAAAAAATTGTTTTAAAAAATAAGGATTTTTCTATTTTAATTTCTTTTTGATTACGTAATTCGTATTAATTTAAATTAAATGTAAATGTAATTCGATGTTTCTTTTAATATTATACGAAGAACTTTTTTGTAAAAGAGTAATTATTTATTTTCAAAGTTTATATTTGTGTGTAGAATATTTTTGTTTTATTTACGTAGTCATTGTGAGATGAGTTATTTTCTTATGGCTCGATATACGTTAGAAAAAAAGAATTAAAAAATGTGAAGGGATAATAAAAGAAGACGAAAGTTAAACTAAACTTTATATTTGGAAAAAAAAAATTGAAGATGTTTGTGTTGGTCTTTATTTTGTTGTAATGTTTATACATCGTTGTCCTTCAATTGTATCTGCAGTATTGTATCAGACATAGATTTTTATTTTATTTTAATTCAATAATTAACTGTCGGTAATTTAAACTTAAACATTTTTTATTAATAAAAGACACATTTAGTAAATAGTTATTATCTGTCTTTTATTATTAGAAGGATCATGTTTGTGCAGGAATATATGTTATCAGTGACACCATATAGTAGAGGACATTCGCATTGCCCGCCATTCAGTTGCGCGCGCATGCTCTTTCCAGAAACGCGCGCAACCCCTTCCAGTGTAGCAGCGCGGGGGACGCTGCTCATACTATTATGAGGCAGTGGAGGGTGCAGTCGGTGCAGACAGGAAGGACGTTGCAGGATTGAATTTTACAAATACCTAATAAACAGTGCATCGTTTATGAAATACAACCGTGGATTAACATCACTAACGTAATAAAAACGTAAAATACGTTGTGTAAATGATTTTTAAACGATTGTCTTAATAAAAGTCAAAGTTTTTTTTCGAATACGTTTGAATGGCGCTCTTGTGTTGTTCAACCAATCGTTATCAAGTTTCGAGTTTCGTTTAGTAGTTCGGTCGCGGCGGGAGTGTTTTATATGTTTCAACGATTTCTTTACTGCTGTTTCGACCAAGCTATGCTGATTTTGCCGATTTTTCCTGTACAACTGTTAATGGCGTCCTAACGCTGTTCTTCCGACGAGGGAATAAAAAAAGGTAGGTGACATTATTTGAATTCACCGAAAGACAGAAATGGTATGTACTTCTATTTATGCTGAAATTTATTTATGCAAATACGAGTAAATACTTCAAGGTCAAGTTGATAACACAAATAACTGTATAAGATATATAACATAAATTTGGGTGATTATTTCAAGGTCAAGTCAACATTATTGCATTTTGTTGTTTCTAGAACTTTTAATAATTGTTTTTTACTACGTAAATCAACATTTTCATTGCTAGGAGAGCGGCGAAAAGGTGAACTATTCGAGGCGCGGAGCGAAAAGTTCACTTTTCGCCGCTCTCCGCGCAATGAAAAACAACGTTCAAGTCTCGGGCGCCGGTGGCGCCCTCGG
>JABFOV010001129.1:0-27746 GCA_022817685.1 Aradophagus sp. ZL-2020
GCCTACCAGCATCGGCGCGCCGAGCGGCCGCCGAAGCTACCGCCGCGGGAGAACCTTTACAGCCACGACATTCCCAAGGTAGCTAACGCCGACCGGGCGCTTGTTCGCGCGCAAACCCGGCAACCTTGCCGAATTCTTGCGGCAAGGTTGCAGGCCGAATCCTGGCTCGTTTCGGTATAAATAACACGTTGAAAACCCGATCTGTTTCAGCCGGATTACGATGACATTGAAGACGACTATCCAAGGTCCGTGCGCCCGTCGAGGGAGATAAACGAGGATAAGAAAAATAAGAAAGATAGCAACAAAAAACATGGTAAGTTCATTGATCCGAATTCCGGCAGACGCTCGAACACTTCATTTTTTCGTTTTTATTTTTTTATACATTTTTTTGCTCTTCTTTGTTTTATCCCTTTATTGTCTTTTTTATCCTATTTTGTCAATTATTTTTTTTGTATAGAATTAAAATTAACAATGAAACAATTAATTCGTGACAAAACAGCCCCAACAGTTGTGATTGTAAATATTAGAAAAAATATAAATAGTTAATTGCTTTACAAATGATATTTACTTTTTTTTTGTTATAGATAAAATTATAATTTATAAACTATAAAAGTATCTGAAAATTGAATGAAAAAAAGAAAAACTAATTTTTTGGTGCATCATTTAATGATATAAACAAATATGTAAATGATACTTTCATAGTCTAAAGAATAAAACCTGTATATGAAATATATTATTACCATTGTATGTTTCTCCAAGACGATTACGTAAGAGCACGTTTACTCTGATTTCAGACGACCCATATTATTGCGGCTTAAGAGCTCGCGTGCCGAATTTCGTAAAAATGGCGAAAAACGGGCAGACTAAATTAATATCCTCCTATAGTCACGCAAGACCACAGCCAGCGCCATCTTACATAGGTGTTGGATATCCGCCAAATAGTCAGCCCTCTCAAATTCACAGACACCTCGGAACACCAAAAAGATCGTCTGTCATGTACCACGCGAGAAGTTTTGAAAGTGGTTTAGGTAAATTCTAAACAAAACAAAAATTATTTTGTATTTAAAATATTTTTAATGTACCGAAATATGTATAAAATTATATAAAATAAAAGAAAAATAATAAAATACTTGAAAAAATTATGCTAATTATTTTCAATAATGCTAATTATTAATAATGCGAAGTTTTTAAATTAAAATGTGCAAACTTTTTTACACTTCTCTCTAGTAAACCTTAAAAATTGGTTGCAATTGCAATTTAAAAGCAGTGTTGTCAGATAAAAAAAACAAATGAACCTGAATCCATTGTATATAAACAAATACAACTCGGGGGTCTTTTATCCTAGTTTCTGGTGACACTGCTTACAAACTTTCAAACATAACTATGAAAAAAACTGTTTTGAAACCAACAGTTCTAAAAAATGTGTTTGTTATGATTGTCCTTAGCCACAAAAGACAATAACAACACGTTTGTTATGATTGGAAACAAGCATATGTTCCGACTTTTTTTTTTTTTTTTTTTTTTTTACTCACGTTAAACTTAAAAGAGTTATTTATTTTTTAAAATAACAACCGAAGTGTTTTTTTAACACTTTTAAAAAACATACCTTAAAACGTTTGCAAACGTAAAAGTAATCAATATTATGACTTTACTTATGGAGCTTCTAAACGTAACTGAAAACAAACCCTTTTGAAAAGTATTGTTTTGATGAAAGACGTAATTTTAAGAAACGTGTTTGTTATGATTGCGAATGAACTTATAATCCAACTTCTTTTCTTTGTTTTATTTATTTTATTCATAATTATTTAATATTTATTAATTCCTCAAAGTAAAAACTAATATATATTGTTTTACACTTTTGTAAAATAAAAGGTTTTAAAACTTTTGCAAACATAAAACTAACCAATATTATAACTTTACTTACGGAGCTTCTAAATGTAACTGTAAACAAACCGTTTCGAAAAGAACTGTTTCTATGAAATCAACAGTTCTAAGAAATTAGTACATTATGATTGTAAATAAATATATGCTTTTTTTCTTTGTATCCATTATTTAGATATTTTCATAATTAAAATATTTTGTTTTTTAGTCACAATTTATTTTGAAAATATGCGAATTATAAAACAAGCTAGTGAATGTAATTTATTAATTACTACTTAATTCCTTGTAGACTCCGACGAAAGAGTGGATTCACCATACAACCATATTTACGGCCGACTACCGATTCCAACGCGCGGAATGATTCCAACGTCTCCGCGCGCCATGTACATTGGAGAGTGGGATTAATTATCCATAAGAAACACCGTTTTTATATTTGTATCTATATAAATATATATATAAACTGTATATTGTTAATATATATACCACATAAATACTCATAATTTGTACGCTAGGCGAATCATTGTCATAATAATTACCAACTTGAATTAGATTGTTAAATTAAGTTTAACGCGCGATAAAGAAATCCCCCCCCCCCCTCCTCTGAAACTTGACACAAAGTTTCTCTGTATAAAAAAAGTGAGCGTATCTCTGTAAATTGATGCACATAATGCAACACATCATCTCCCCGTTTTAAGAGACTAGTGCCACGTTTATCGAAATCTTTTTTTTAGCAATAACGTCTCCGCCCTTTTGTTTTCGGTAATAAATTTAAATGTAATTTAAATCTAAGGATTTGTGGTTTCATTTATTTTCCTTGTAACAGATAAAAATCTAAATACACCAGTTAGATTTAATCTTTTACTGAATTTATTTACTTTAAACATGTTAATAACTGTTTTTTTATTATTAACTTTTTTTTTAATATCAATTTTTAATGTTAACATTTCTTTAAATATCTTTAATAAATGTCATTAAAGGCTAATATTTTGTATAAAAAATTATAAAACGTTTAATTAAAGTAAAATTAAATTTAATAAAATTAATTAAAATTTAAAATATTTTATTTTTAAAGCTTTAAACTGATTTATGCAATGTTTATACACTAATCACTTATTAATATCTCAAATATTTTGCAACGTTTTATCAGTATTATAATTATGAAGTCATGCTTTTTATCACACATTTATCGACTATATGACATTAAATACTTTAATTTCGTTATCATAAAAAAACAATATTTTTTATTAACTTAAATCAGATATTTATATTGAACATTATCAATATATTAAAAAGTAACATAATCGTAATTTTTAGATTATTAAAAAATGAACTTAATAAATATTATATACTAAACAAGTATCAGTTTTTACAAAATTTTTATTTAAAAAATGATACTTCCTTCCTATGTACATTTTATGGAGCATGAATGCGGAATACTCAATTAGTGTGCGTTCATTTATATATAAATGGAACGAAATGTTGCTGCTGATGTGAAAAATTGACATTCAGTTGCCTCGATTTTTTAAGTCCTTCACTTTGTAAATACGCACAAGCCAATGTTCAGTCGTATAAGCTTCTTCCAGAGTATCAAGCTCGAATTTTTTGTTACCGATTTCCATGTTTCGCACACGATCATATCCTGAAGGTTTCCCTATTGACAAAAAAGATGATAACATTGCAACAAGAAAAATTATCAATTAACTTACAGTTCAATTAGCTTGGTTATTGGTTATTTACCTCCTTCGGTATAAACTTCTCCGAAACGGTAATAACACATTTTATACATGAGACAATTGAGTAACGTAGGCGTTCCTTCCTTGTCTACTCTGAATTCCCCTGCGGGGTTGTAGTAATCCCATTCCGATATAGACTTGCCCTTTTCCGTACTTCCGGCAATTCGCACCATCCATAGGAACTTATTTAGATCTAATTTTACAAAGAAAAGAAAAAACAGAATTGTGAAATAAAATTCCTTCGTTGTTAAAAAAAGTAATTGATTAATAATGGCACATGTTAATACATTTTTAATTTTTTTAAAATAATTATCTCAATTAATTTGTTTACATGACTACTTACCATCTGAAGAATATCCAGTTAATCCACCAAAAATTACAAGAACGTAATTAACATCAAGTTCACGCATAATCTCATAAGCCTTTTCTTCAGAGCTTGCCATTGCTTGACCAACTCGAGATATATGCGTATTGTTCCAAGTATTATTATCAACTAAAATTGTTCTGTTTGCCATTGCTGTTATTTGATAGCCGTAATCCCACCATGACATTACTTTTGCATCCTGAGAAAAGTACATTAAATGCATTATAATATATTGTTTCAATGTCAAAAAGAAAAACTATTACTTGAATCTTACAATAATTTGTATTTAAATAATAAGTGATTTATAAATATGACATAAAACTTACTTCGGGAGTATTCATGCGTAACCAATAATAAGCTTCCCTGAAATCATCAAAAATCATTCGCCCCCCATCAGCTGATCTTGCAGATAAAACGATACTCGGTGAACTATACGCTTCTACAGTGACCCAAGTGCAATGAAGGGTATAAGAGAAGAATAGAATAGCCATTATTATTACAAAAAGCGAGGCGATCTGTAACACATATTATAAAAAACTATTGTATCAAATCATTACATGAAGAAATGTAAATAATATATTATACATATTTTGTTGTACTTCCAAAATTACCTCATTTCGAAGAACAAAGTTATTTTCGAATTTTTTAGACTTCTTATCCACAGTTTTTCCAGATTGATCAAGTTGTTTCATATAAGTAAGAAGTAATGCAGATGCACCGATTCCGCCCAAAATACACATAACAGGTGCCAATACCAACATTAATCGTACCATAACACCCTATAATAAACGATTAGTACATTTATTATTTCAATTATTATTGTATTTAATATTTTAAGTTTGCAATAAGTAGTATTATATTTTAGAAATTTAAGCATACTCACAGCAAAATATAAACTGGTGACACCATATAAAATTAAGAAAATGTTTGAATCGGTTAACTTAGAAAAACAGAAGTACAGGCCGGCTGGGAATAAAAATACTAAAATGTGTAAATCAAAGTAAAAGGAACTCCATGAAGTTGGCTGATGTTCAGATACTGAAGCAATTATGGGAATGTGATTTTTTGCATAAGACGGATCAAGAAGAGAATAGAAACGACCAGTCCATGGTGAAATTTTACCTAAAAGTAATATTTAAAGTGATTACATCACTAATTGTACTTTTTTTTACGTATTATTTCAGTATACTGTTTTTTTTTTTTACTCTTATTCAACTTACCAATAAACGTTAAAATTGCTCCTAAAACAAGTGAGATTGTCACTGTAGTGACAATTAGTCCTCGAAACAAAATATCAAAATCCTCTTCAGATATTTTTGTACGTAAATAATCTACAAGAGCATGAATTTGACATAATCCAAACACCCCTATCGCCTATAATTCAATAATAGTATTATTTACGTTAATGTATAATTTTATACACATGTTTAAAATTATCTTAATATAATAAATTACATACAACATGTGACAGGAAATAGCAATTAGTAATTTTACATAATATATAAAAGCTTCTCTAAAAATGTAATTATTATAAAAATTTTACTAACTAGCATATGCTCAGAACTTTGCACTGGTTGGAAACCCACAAAAGGTATTTGCATAGACAAAATTGTGCCTAAACAGTACAAAATACTGTAAGCTACGTAAATTCTGTGCGAGAATCTTCCAGTAACCATCAGAGTCAACACATGTAATGGAATGAGATTGATAAGAAAAACATATCCTCCCCATGAAGATACCATGTAAAAATAAGCAAGTGCAGCACACGTTGACCAGAATATAGCACCTGTTTTTATAGCTTTGATCCACATGTAATAAGTAAACAGCATGCAGAAGATTGCAATGCCTTCATTATCATAGGAACCTGCCACAGATCGAGATATATAGCCAGGAACAATGGCAATCATCGATGCAGCAATCAAACCTGATGCTGAATCCTAAAAATTGGAATAAAACTTATACAGTAAAATTTAATTTATGTAGTAAAATTTAAGAACTAATTTTAACAAAAATTATTGACAAAATATTTACAATCATGTCAATATGTGTATAATTTTTAGTAAAACACATTTTCATATTACTAGTTTTACTAAAAAATATTATGAAAAATATTTTTAAAATATATATACTCACTCTCAATTCCTTTGTTAATAAATAAGTAACTATGGTAGTGAAACTTGAAAATAATGGAGCAAGGAAGACGCAAATATTTCTAATGTCTATTGTGATATTTAGCATCCACGCTAAATGATACATTGCTGCAGAAGTAACCATTAAACCAGGATAAATGGTACCTAAATGGTAAAATTAATATTTATATCGCATTTAATTTTACAAATAATTAACAGTTCATATGTACACCTTTTTAATTTAAGCATTAAAAGCAAAATAATAATTTTGCCATTGAATTTTAACCTTAGACTTTTAATAATTATTTGATTAATTTAAATAATAAAATCCCATAAATATTACCTCCAATAATTCTTCCTAAAGGATACCATACTCTATCATCAAACCAATTATGAAATTTATAAAATCCTTCTTCAGCAAGGTATTTTGTTGTTCTATAATTGAAATACGGATCAAACTCATGTATGACACTTTCAAACCTTAGCACAGAAAAGAGACGTGTTGCGAAAGCTGAAAATAAATCGAACAATATATTATATATATCTGAAAAAAATAATGAGACGATATTTTTTAATATTGGCTGACAATGTTTACTTACAAAGTATAGCAGCACACGATAAAATAGTTAATTTTAGAAACGTTTCTTGCTTTTGGGCTGAAACTTTGAAGCCCTTTGCTTTTAAAAGAGCACCCATAGCTAATCTGTAAAATAAACAAAGTATTAATTGTATTAATATGCCTGTATGTAATATTGCCTGTTGAAAATATAATAAAATATAATATAATATAATATATTAAATATTGTTTTTTATTTATTTTATAAACATCAAAATATTTTCTAAATGAGAGTCGATTGATCTTTATTTAAAAAAATAATAAAAATGTATAATAAATAAAAAAACAAGTGAGAAGTATAAAAAATGCCATAGTTAATTAAGATGAAAATAACAAAGCATTCAACATTGCAAGAGTTTATACATAACATGAAAAACATACAATACCTATGAGAAAGACGAAATTGCAAAATATGTATATTCAACTTTCCAACTTGACCACGTATACAAATTTCATACCGGCATATTAAAATCACCGTGACACGTTGTCAAAGAAAACAATGAAAAATACTCATAATTTACAATAACTTAAGCGTAAGTACAAAACAATGTGAATTTGTAATATTGAATTATCACCTGGGCTTGTTTCAAGCCACCCAATCTTCTTTCACAGAAAATAAATTTGGTTCCTACATCAACTCAAAAGTGTGACTGCCATGAAAGATTTGGTCGCTGCACGCTACAACGCACCACAGTCGATAACAACTCAATTATCGAGCTACACACTCAACTCCCTAGATTATACTAGACCAATTTGAAAAATAAGTTTTGGTTTGAGTAATATAGTGCATCATTGCTACCGCAATCACTAGCAAAATCTGCAAAAACAAATGGTTTGAAAAACAATTTTTACATTTATTTCTTGACATCAAAATTATTTGGTAGTTAAGGTTGGCAATATTGTCTAAACACTATTGAAAAAATAGTGTATATAATATAAAAAAAAACAAAAAAAACACTTTTTACAAAACACAATTTAAATTTTGTTTATTAATTATAATTTTTTAGGTGCTATTTGTTTCTGCTTTGATTTTGTAAAAATATTTTTCGTAACATAAACTGCTGAATTTTCTGTTACCAACCAAAGATAATGGTAAATAAAGTAAAGAAGTGTCATTTAAAAATAAGTTGAACTATTAGGTGCAAAACGACTTGTCCTTATTTATATTCAGTTCATTTTGTTTATTTAATGCTCAATTTATGGCCATTTATTACAAAATTTCGCTTTGTCAACGTAGCAGTGTTTATCTTGTAACAGAAATGCAAAAAGTCGTCGCCAGTAGTCGCTGCTGTGATTGTAACTCTCGCTCTGCTTATTCATGAAATTATTAAACTCCTTTATAATAGTTCTGTTTTACATTGGCAAGGAAAATGTGCAATAACAAGCACGTAAATGTTAATTGTGTTCACCGTTGATCATTCCTACATATTCTAAATATTGTGTCGACAATGGAAGGTTCGTTAAGTAAATGGACTAATGTTGTTAATGGCTGGCAATATAGATGGTTCGTTTTGGACGACAATGCTGGCCTTTTATCTTATTACACGGTAAGATAAATATTTAGATTCACAAACTACATGCAATTTCGCAGATATAAGATGTTCAACAATTGAAGCATTGTTAATAATTTTTATTAATTTCCCCTTTGTTATTGAAAATATAATAAACTAGCATTAAAACATACATATAAACGTTTTATTTAAATTTTGAGAACCTAAGTAAAAAATTGTAGTTAAAATATAAATCGTTTAAGAATTACGAATAATTTGTGTGTAAGTAATTATTAGTGATTCTTAATAATGTATACACAATTCAATATAATACATTCTAGCTATTAAGTTTTAAAATAAATTTATTGACAATAATGCAACACCAATCATCTAAAAAAATATTGCTGATCAATAACTGGAGTAGTTATTTTTAATAAAAAAAATTAGTTATAGAGTTTTCTTCACTTTGACCTTTTTTGAACATATTTTATATTATGTATGATTTAAAATAATAAAATAAAAATGTACATTTTATATTGAATTGATAAAGATGTATCGGCATGTGACATATAATAAAAAATAAAAGAGACATTAATTTGAAAAATTGATCACATTTCAGATTATACAAAGTTGACTTACATAGATTTTAGTTTAAAAATGTATGAAGTTTTAATTATAATTTTAATTAATGATAAGTATTAAGCAAATCATTTACTAGATATTCATTATTTTAATAAACAATAATTTATTATTAAAAAATACA
The DNA here is from genome assembly GCA_022817685.1 of Aradophagus sp. ZL-2020. Lineage (NCBI taxonomy): Eukaryota > Metazoa > Arthropoda > Insecta > Hymenoptera > Scelionidae > Aradophagus > Aradophagus sp. ZL-2020. Next base: position 8,977 of record JABFOV010001129.1, read on the forward strand.
GGACTGGTTTTAGAAAACTTTGATTAGAATTTGATTTTCTAAAAATATGTGACCTTATAAGTACACAAGTGAAAATCTGCTATTACCAAGAATGTAATAATCTAATTGGCAAAGGTCCAACTACAAACTGGGTTTCAATAGGCATTTGCCAGGCGCAATGTTATAGCTGAAACCTTGCTGATTTTTAATGGGGCATTATTTAACGTAGAAATTGATTAGTAGAAGTAATCAAAATATAATAATTGACATTGCATTTATTTTGTGTGTTAAATAACGAACTTTATTCTTTCTTTGCTTTATTATTATAATTTTTTTTGTAAAAATTGTAGAACAAATAAAAGTTCATTAACAAATTAGAAATAAATACTGGTCCTGGTAATCGTGGAACTTTACAATGCGGACTGATGGACTGCAAGCTATGTATTAATAAGAGCACGAATTGTACCTAAAACAAAAAACGGATTGTTAATGGAAATATTCGATTCACATATGCTTATAAATTGTTACATAAACTTTTTAAAAACATTTTAATTCTATAATGAGCTCAATTTACTTTTATGTTCAATTCATTATAGAATTTATACACTGTTTTAAAAAAAAATTGTTATTTTAGTGATATCTTTTTTATTTTAACGTTACTATTATTTTACTTTGAAGTTTTGATTAATTTTTCATCGCAAGTCATCCCGCGTTTCCAGAATAAAACATTGACGACAAAGACTTTCATTATAAAGGCCATATGAAAATTTAAGTAGTGATTTCACCTTACATTGTCCGAATAATCGCTTTACATTGTAATTCATTCATAAATCCATAAACAAAGAAGACGTAATGAAATATATTTGTGATCAAAATGTATGTAGCGTTGAAGGCTGGCATTCTATTTGAGAATAGATTTATTTTTTAGATAAAGACTTTTTTTGTTAAAATTCTATTTTTTCCTTCTAGTACTTTATCACTTAAAATAATTAATCAAGTGTATATGAAAGTCTTGCATAATTTTTGTTTACCGCCATAGGCATATAAACATTTGAGTACAAATACAATATTAACTATACAAATTCATCTATCTTTTATAATGTTATTATCATTAAAATCTCACCATTTGAATGATAGTGATGTATCGTTTTATCGGACGAACAAAAGCTCTCACAGTAGGCGAACTGTGACTGCTACCATAATAATAAGTGTACATAACAATGTGAACAAAACTATTCATTAGGGGTGCAAGTGTCGCCATGCCTCCTGGGACATACTTGGTATATAACCATATGATCATAATTGTCGAAACATGATGGTATAAGTGTAAAAATGACACTTGATTGTTCTTCTTTCTCAATATAAATACAACTGTTTCCGTCAAATCAATCAGTTTTACTATATAAATCCACCACATTATTTTTGTCAGCTGTAAATGTAAGATTGGTTTAGTGCAATAAATTCGAGATTCTAAGACATAAATTTTGCTTAGAAAGTATAGCATACTTACTTTTTTTGCAATCAAATAAAATTAAAATAAATTATTTATCTACAATATGTAAGTTCAACCAAAGAAAGACTATTATACATAAAAAGATAAAATTTTGCAAATTCCTTTCTGTGCAACACTCACGTAAACTGCAGACGGGTTCATTGAATAATCAACGGGTTCACATCCCAGAGTTATTGTCGTGAACCATCCTGCCTTAAGAAAGGCATATATGATCCAAGCGTTGACAATTATTTGAAAAATGTTGTACCATTTAATAAACGTTTTAAGGGAATACGGTTCCTTATTTGCCATATATCGTGGTCCACATCTTAATACAAAATATAGATAACAAAAAAGAATTATGGAGACTGGTACAGGCGACCCAATTAAAAACCAATCATTTGTACGGGGATCTGAAATGAGTTGTAAAAATTCTGAATTATTTTGTGTCATGTATATAATACTCAGCTCTTAATTTATAAAAAATATTACATTTAAACATGAATATATAAGAATTGATATACAATCTCTATAATCTGATCAAATAAAGTTTGTGAAGGTTGCTAAAAATCTGCAATCTTTATACTCATTCATAATCAGTTTATAATCATTTTATAATCAGTTCCAAATAGAAATCAATTTTTATCACGATTATAAACATTACATATACATGATACAAATTCATTATGTATATTTTCAAATAAAAAAAAATTTGTGGTTGAAATTAATTTTTTTACATGAAAATTAAAATTTTTAATTTAATAAAATAATAACAAAGGTAATAGTGAAAAATCTTAGAAAAATTTTAAAGTTTACAAGGAGTCAGCACTTTTTAGTTCAGTTATGTTTTAATACAAATTATTTTTATAGCATATACGCCTGTGTGTACGCTTGTAACCATAATATTTTACTGAAATATCTACCTAAATTTTTCTTAAATTATTCCAGTTCTGAGTATATAGTAATATTTCTCACACAATCACTGTTTCGTATTAAAAAGACTAATTTGACTTCACTTTGGAGAACCCATTGAAAACCATTCATAATAAATTTGATTTCATAAATCATAAATGATTTAAAATTCTTAATTTCACACTGACATTACAACAAAATTACTTACCCGCCATTTCGGTCCAATAATAATGTATCGTTTCCGCGAACCCCATGTTTGAATGAAAAGGTAATAATTGAAATTAAGAATTTAAGAATACTGAACAAATTCACGGTAGATGAAAGGAACAGTGATAAAATTTGATCATCTACTTGTGATGATGTTTAGTGCCATTTGTCGCTCTGGTCGGTTGAAAGTGGACTAAAAATCGGGCTGGATGGCTTGTTGATTGAACTCGTCCTAATTAAAAAGTCACTTATTACTTATTATTCTTAGGACTCGCCTCGAGTGAAGAATCGCGAGTAAGACTCAATCATAAAAGTTTACGTAAATTACATCGACATTGTATTCCGAGCGTGAAAACCAATAAGAAAAGCATGAAAGTCATCAATATCAAGTTTTGAATATTTAAGATTATTTTAGTAAATCGATGAAAAAGATTGTAATTTTAAATACACCGTTTAGTTAGTATAATGTCATTATTTTTGCTCTATTGTAATGATTTAAAAAATGATCCCTTGTAACATTTTTATCATTAACATAATTTAATAAGATAATTATATATTTGAATAGATTAATTTTAGTATTATATTAAAGTATATTAATCTTTCACTTATTGCAACATTTTTACCATCTTTTTTCCGATTTAAAAATTTCAACAAAGAATCAAATGTATGTTGAACGTTCATTCGGTTACTCGACAATTATTAAATAACTTAAATAATTTAAATAACTAATCAATACTTTAAATTCGTTCATCATGTTAAAGCTGATAAATACTAACCAAATTAAAAAGTATCAAAAACTATTATATTTCATTAACAAAAATTATACAATGTAATTAACATTATAATCTTTTTCTTCGATTTATTGAAAAATCTTAAATATTCACCTATTTTCATGCAACTCTCTTTCATATAAGTTTGGCGTTCGGTCTATGGAATCCCTTCACTTATTAGAATCTCTTCATTTGCATTATTTATTTCCAGCGAACTTTACTTGGACATAATCCGTTCGGTCAAGAATTAATTAAATAAATTGGCGACAAACGTTAAATTTGTATTAGCCATGTTGCATTAAAACATGTAAATAACGTTGATAGATATACACAAGCTAAGAACACCGAGTTTGACTTTTGACTTGGTGATTCTTTACATATGCAAAGTATTTTGGCATAAACTTTAATCGGGCAATGAGAGGTAGAAAAAATAGGGTATGATGGGAACGAAAGAACTTGATTTCTGTATTTTAAATTATTATTATTATTTAAATGTAATTTTATGTTTACAGAGTAAAGAGAAGATGATGCGTGGTGCAAGACGCGGCTGCGTCCGATTGAGAGGTGCAATCATCGGGATTGATGATGAAGATGACAGCACCTTTACGATCACCACATCCTCTCAGAAGGACGATCCAAAAACTTTTCATTTTCAGACGCGTAACGGTGAAGAACGTGAAAGATGGGTACGCGCCTTGGAGGACACCATTAGAAGACACTCTCATATGGTACGTGGTCCAATGAACCAAAAATGAATCTTCAATATACATTGTGTTTAGTAGCTACAATTATTTTTGGTAAAATATTAAAATGTTATAAAAGTAAATTTCAAGCATTGACACTGTACAAATAATTATCTCATTTTGAGACATACTTTTATTTGTCTCAAACTTCGAAAATGAGATACTTGTGTTTGTGATGTAGTAGTAAATTGATCCTGTTTTACGCAAGACCCTCTCCCTGATTCAAATCGAACTGAGAATATTGCAATAAACAGTAAGGGGTCTTTTATTACGAATAATCATAGAGGAATTCAATCAATGTTACATTTTAAAAAAGACTGCACTTAAATTTTAATAGTTCTTTATTAATATAATGTGAATCAAAAGAATTTTAATGGATTCTAATAAAATGTTATTATTTCAAATGTTTGATCAAATCTATTGTTCTTTCATTAGAAAAATTCATTTGTTTCACACACGATTAACGACTAACTTTAGTGCAGTCAAACATTACAATGCCATTTAGAGGATATACTGTATCGTTTTCTGTATCAATATTCATACAATTATTTTTGTATGCTTATTAAGTAAGTATTTTTATAAAATATTAAAGTAAACATGTTTAATCCATTATTTACACAAGAAATATGTTTTCAATGAATTAAAATATTTATAACATAAGTTGATATTAATTTTTATATAAAATTGTTTTGAAGTAGTTTGTTTTTGATAACGTTGATTAAAATTCTGCTTTCTTATTTCCAGAGATGGGATCCAAGTAAGTCACCACCGAAGCAAGATTTCGATCGTAAGGTTGCCGAGGCGGATGTTTATTTGCAAATGTTAATCGACCAAATAAAATTAATTGAACAGAAGCAAAATAGTTGTGATGAGAACGACGAAGAATCTCGACAAATGTACAGCAACATTTTGACGCAAGCCTACGCAATGCTGAATTCTGTGAAGCATACAATCGTTCAACTTCAAATTGCTAAGGTATGAATCATTCAGTTCACAAAGCAAAAAAATTAAAAAGTACAAACGTTCGCCCCATTATAATTTTCAATAATGTTTCAGAACACTGCAATTCCAGTCAATGGAATTTACAGGGGACCAACTGAAGTTCATATCACTTCACCTATTAAAGATGGTAAAAGAAATATTTTTTTATTTTTAATTTAAGCTTAACAAAATGAAAAGAAAAAGAGGAATTCTACTCGACTTTCATTGTTTTACAATTGGAAATGTGCAATTTGATTAGATTTCTAGTATAGATTTAATCTTTGATACTGTTCGTATACTAATTACAATTTATATATTATCTAATACAAAAGCTTATGACTGTAATACATTATGAATTTATTTAATAATATAAAGTTGCAGAACAGGAAAATGAAACAGCTGTTCACACGGGAATTGAACTTGGCTCGGAATGTGTTGAACCAAGAATATCCAATTTAGGTAATGGTACGTGGCTGTACATTTATTATATTTTATAACAATGTACTTGATTTAAAATAAATGTTTAATTGATTATTACCAATTTTTTACAGTTGCAGATAGAAATCGAGCAGTGCCAGAATATTCATATTCGTCCGACGAAGAAGATTACTTTTATGATGCAACAGAAGAAATGACATCCGAATCAGCGTCTGCAGCGTTAGTAATCATTTAAATAAATAAATAAATTAATAAAAAAGTAAAAGTAAACAATATAATTAAAAATCGTTTAATTTTAGTTTATTAATTTTATTGAACTTAAATTTATTGTTTCCCATTTTTATCACTTTAATTATTGATAGAATAGTTGCATTGAGTGATTCATTAAACAGTCATCATGAAACATTCTTAGTATATTCGTAAATCAAAGATGTTTCATTTTTTGTATTTTGGCTCGAGGTTAGATGTTCAAGAAATCAATCTTAATTTTAATATTGTTAGGTAGACAGTGATTATTACATTATAACATTTATAAATAACATTTTACAGTGAGCGACGAGATGATAGAGATGTAAGCGTCCATTTGCCAGTTCCAGTGGAAACTAATATGAACGATAATCGCAAAACACCACCTCCTCCACCGATTAAAGATGATGGTTCTGTTGATTACGATGGTAAGTTTTTTAATTAATATGTATTTTATAAAATATAATCATATTACTGTACTATGTAACTAATAATTTTATTTGCATATTTAAACGTCATAATTAAAAAAAAAAAAAAAAAAATACACATGAAATTTAATTTTATTTACTATAATAATGTTGTACTTAAATGATATTCTATTACATGATAATATTTATTTTATCAGTTGACTTTTATGTTAAAATTATTTACACCAAAAATACATAAATTAATGTATAACTTTACCTCATACATCAGTATTATTTATAAAGTATATTTGTATGTATAAAAATATTTATAGAAATATATTAGAAGATAAATCGCAATGCCGTTTTCTAATAAGTATCGAATATACAAATTTAAATTATTCTTTATTTATCATTCATTTATTATTAATATTTATAGCTATTGTAGATAAGCATTACATTAAAAATATATTTAAAAAGAAAAGAAAAAAAATAAAAATAAAATAACTCGTAATAAATAATAAATGTTATAAATGCTTTTGCAATTGAGGATGTAATATGTATTTTTTGCTCTTTAATGTACAATTTCATTGATTTAAAGTTATATAAAGGTATGTAACTAACTTACGTGTGAATTGTACACACAATTTTGTATCACAGTGTCAATAAGATTTTGGATTGTACAAACAGTAATTGATTCATCTAAAATATGGAAGAAGTACAAAATGATTATAATAAGAATATGGAAAAATGAATAAAATTTAAATTGCCCCCAATTCTTTATCGGCATCCCTTTTCACCTCACGACCGTCTTTACCGATGGTTCGCCCTATTGATCTAATGTCCTATACACGACACATTCAGTTATAATCCAACGACAAACGATGAACACGAACTTTTTATACATTAGCTTTGAGTTGATCATAAAATTAATATTGATTTATGAATAAAAGTTGGCCGTGCCAAAATGTTGATCATTACTTTTCGAACCACTATGGATACTTTTTGTTCAACTTCTCCGGTGCTTTTTTTTAATGCTTGACTGGAACGTTGTTTACTGTCGCTGGTAATATTCTCGAAAAATTTTGTGGTTCCTCAGGAATGGATACACTTTGTTACTTAACTTCGAAAGAAAAAAAAGTTAAACATGAATTCAGACCGTGAGTTAATGAGATATTTTTTACAATTTTCTGCGTTCAAATTAAAGACGATTATTGTTATTATACATTAGTGAAATGAAAATGGAAAATATATACTTATATTGGTTTTATTTCCAGCCCTTTACGACGACGAAAGCGAGACCGAAAGTAAGTTTTCCAAATATATCATTTTTTTACATATATACATGGACAATTATTGTAGAGTAGATTTTGGAGTAATAGAAAATGTTATTAATCAAAATTAATATCTTTGCCCTTATTGTGATTTCTGAAATACATAAATTATATGTGTTATTATTTCAAAATGTGACATTTATCATGATTGATGATTTATAATTGATAATGAAACAACTTTAATTTCAGTGGATTCCATGGAGAGTCATGGTACAGTGATAACTCACATGTTAAGTCAAGTCAAGATTGGGATGGACTTGACCAAAGTCGCTTTGCCGACTTTCATATTGGAACGAAGATCACTTTTGGAAATGTATGCGGATTACTTCGCACATCCTGACCAATTCGTCAGGTGAGTTTCAAAAGTAAAATTTCTATTTAATCTGTTTTAACATTCTGGTGTTTTGGGTTTTTTTTTTTATTTTTTTTAATTTTTCTGCCAAAGATATTATTTAGCCTTAATATAATTACTCTTAATATAATTATTTGAAAATTTATTTCAGTTTTTTATTCATAGCACGAAGGTTACTTATAATAATTGTTATTCAATAAATTTTATTAATTGATTATTATTATTTTACTTATATTTAATTAAGTTACAAACACCAATCTATTGGTTTTTTTACAGCATAGTCGATATGCCAACACCAAGAGAACGAATGGTCCAAGTGGTTCATTGGTATTTATGTAGTTTTCATGCAGGCCGCAAATCTGCTGTTGCAAAAAAGCCATACAATCCCATTTTGGGCGAGATTTTCCGGTGCCATTGGGACCTCGACAAAACAGAGACTCCAGCCAATTCATCAAAAGCCAAAGTAGTCACTGACGGACCTGTTCCCTGGTGTAAATCAAATCAGCTTGTTTTCACTGCTGAACAGGTTTCCCACCATCCACCAGGTAAGCCTGTACCTGCATAAATTTTGAAACTTTTTTTTGCACTGAATTTATATTAGAGATCATTATGTGGCAACGTTTTCAACATTTTTTGTCAGTAAATTGAAACTTAAAAAAATATTTCCTACTTTTTGGCAAAAATTGAGTTAAAGACAAAATGAAGCGAAAACAAAAAATATCTTTCGTAGTTCTTTTGGTGTATTAAAAAAAGTAACAACGAATTTTACTCAAATCTATTCAATATTTGAAACAATTTTTTTTAATATGTTCAAAGCTAGAAAATAGAAAGATGTAATAATTTAATGACCAACACTCTATGAACATTTTTAATTTTACCTTTTTATTGATACGATTTAAAACATTGCCTGATTGACCCTTATTCTAGTGCATTATTGTATATTCAGTTTATCGATTCGTACACGAAACTGTTATTGTGCTAACTCCATGGAATATTCACAAAATTATATTCAATGAGCACTTAAATTTAGCATTCGATTTAGTATAAAGCTTTCTAGTCGATTGTTCTTTAAATTTTATTGTGAAAAAATGAAAAAAATATAGAATTAAATTTATATAAAATTTAAAAATATAAATACTGTTCAGTTACTAAAATAAATAGAAATCAACATAATTCACTTGTCTTTAAAAATTGTTAACAATAAAATCAATTTAAAAATTTTTTTTTCATTTTACAGTGAGCGGATTTTATGCAGAATGTTACGATAAAAAAATTAGTTTTAACGCGCACGTTTGGACAAAGAGCAAATTTTTGGGCCTAAGTATTGGGGTTCACAATATTGGAAAGGGTTGGGTGAACGATTTGAATCATGGTGAGGAATACGTTTTAACATTCCCGAACGGTTACGGCAGGTCAATTTTAACTGTTCCTTGGATTGAACTTGGTGGTTCAGCAACGATTACTTGCGCACAAACGGGTTACCATGCTAGCATCGAATTTTTAACAAAACCATTTTATGGAGGAAAACGAAATCGTATTACATGCAATGTTTCTGGACCAAAAGATAAAAAACCATTTTTAGAAATTACTGGAGAATGGAGTGGAGTGATGGAAGCCAAATGGACAGACACTGTAAATTTTACATTAAAAATATCTTATTTATACTTTTTAAAATTAATTACTACGTGATTGGTTAAATGTAAAACAAAAGTTTATTTCAAATACTTCATAATGAATAGTTACAGTTTATATATATATATATATATATAAAACGATTTTTAAAATCATTTTAAAATCATCATTATGTAATTTTCATAATAAACTTATATGTTTCGATATTTCATTTTGAATACAGATATTTTACTTTAAACATTCAGATCTAATTTCTATTTATTACAGCAAAAAACCGAGTTGTTTGCGGACGTGAAGAAATTGACAATAGAAAAGAAACTAGTGAAGCCATTGAGTGAACAAGAGGATTGTGAATCAAGAAAAGTTTGGAGGGATGTCACAGTGGGATTGAGAATGAACGATATGGACAAAGCAACTGCCGCGAAATGTGCCATTGAACAAAAACAGCGCGATGAAGCACAATTCCGCAAAGAAAATAATATTGTATGGCAGACAAAGGTAAGGTTTTATAATTAAATGCTTCTTCTTTTGTCTACAATCAACTAATTGTGAATTATTCATTTGCAGTTATTTAAAAAAACCAAAGATGATGGTTGGGAGTACATAGCCCCTCTTGCCAACAGAATTTCCTGTAGTTCGGACGACGCTGGCGCCAAAAGTGCGTGAGAACGAAAGTCAAGCAGACAGTTAGTTTATATTCGTTAGATCGCACAAATATTAAACAGAATGTGTGATGAGGTACAGATAAAGCATGAATAGATAAGAGACCCAACTTTTATCTGAATAATTATGAAATATTTTACAGATATTTTTATCAATACCCTCTGTATTTTCGTTGTGAAAAATTGTTTGATTTTTAAATTGCGAGCCAAGAATTGTTGTCATATTTGTAACATTTTAACAATAATTTGCTCAAGTTTTGTTACTGAATTATTGAGACATTTTCAAATGCGAAACTGCAATCATTCAATTTGACCTTCAATATTAATATAATTTTTCTTTACCTTTATTAATCATAAGTGATTTTTAATATAATTTTTACAAATTACAAATATTTTTGAGTATTCGTACATATTAATATATTGTGTATAAGGTGAAAATAAGGGGATATTTATGTTTTTATTAATTTTAATAATTAATTATGTATCTTGTCAATTGTTAAGATAACTGAAGAAATGTAAAAAAAAAATATTTTATATTTTTATTAAATATTTATATTAATTTAAATTGGGATAAAAAATGTCTCAAAAATTCATTTATAAATTGTTTAAGTTTTACATTACTTAAATGTGAGACATCTGCTAATGTTTGTACATATACCTAATTGTATATATTAATTGATTGTTATTGGTAACAATTTTCTTGATTTATTTAATCAATGAAAATTTCTGGGATTAAACTACTTATTACATAAAATTTTTGTAATCATCAACTGTTTCCATATGTGAATAAGGTTTTTGTATAACGACTTCGTATAATTAATGGATTAAAAAAAGACAATTTATTTCCATTTTATTACGATTGATAAAGTCAAATTTTTTACTCCAAGTATATTTGAATATTTTAAAATATCGTATATCAAATATTTTAAATACAAAATGAAAACACAAATTTTACTTGCATAATCATTGGACTAACTTAACGAATATCAAATATTTTAAAAAATTTCGTCTATAATTTCTTTGACACATTATTGTCAATATAAACAATATCATGTATACATTTTGTAGATCGCAAGGTAGAACATGAAGAAGTTGTTGCATGTTGTAAAGTATATATTCTGGCCTACACTTGACAAACAATTAAATAAAATATACAAATGTATAAAACGTTAAATGACTAATAAAAATGTTAAAATGCATTCCTTTTACTTTATTTGTTATAGTTTTATGTTCACAAAGTTATATAATAAGTTAAAAGTTATGTAATATAAATTTTATGTTACAGAAAACAGAAAATACATATCAGACACATTTATTTAATAAAACGTATTACATTAGACATTAATCATCCACTTATCAATTTACGTGTAAAGTTGAAGTAATCATAAGTTTTTTAAATAGTTGACGAACAATCATATTACGTTGACAACTGCGAATCAATATTTTGATCAGTTATTCTGCTTGCTCATAATCAGATTGTGCTATGACAATTGAAAGTTTATTTGTTAATACATTTTAATTCAAAATATTTTAAATATAATTAATTATATAGAATTATACTCTTGATCGTTATAACAACATAGTAATTTTAGAACTAAGTTTTCAATTAAAAATAAATATTTTGAAACTGTAAACGACTATACATAATATCTTTATTTATAATCGGAGCATGAGCTACAATTACATTAAAAATTAATCGTTAATACTTTTTCTTATATTAATATTCAAACATGTGTAATTAGTATGAAAATAATTTTATGTAAAGATAGAGCAATTTAATTATGATCAAACAGCTATCAATCTCATTCCAGCTTGCATTTCGCATACAAAACTCAAATGTGTTCAATAATCTCATACTTTTTAAATGTTTTCTAATTTACTTATTTTGTAATTTAAACATTTAATTTTACAATATCAATTTCTACATTCTATTTGAATTTTCAATAAAAAAAATAATGATAATAATAATAAATAAATAAAAAAATATAAAAATACAGTTTTATTTATAAAGATATTTGATTTGTATGTCATTCATTAATAATTATACAAAGATAAAGTCATAAAAACATGTTTACAAAAATATTTCATCACTTTTTATGATAATTTATACAAAAAATTTACTCATATCAGGGAGAACGATATAACCCATATACCAGCCACTGATAATTCTGTAGTTTGGAGGGAACCGATTACTCGCTAACAGTAAGTGGTCTAAACCTGCAGCGAGCACACTCGATCCAACTTGACAGTATTTATCTTCTAAGTAAGTCTCCTTCAGTGTCTCGTCACTCTCGCCATAAATGTACATGACTTTCATTACCCTCAATTCCGTAAGACTGATGGTATCCTGATTATCTCGATTTTTGAAATCCGTTTCAGTCAACAAGTCGAGTTTCATTTCCATTGGTTTCAGAAACAAGTACTTAAACAATCCTTGCTCAGATGATTCCAACAAAACCCGCTGTCCGATTTGAGGACCGATCGATTCTTTGATCGCCAGTAGAAAATCATCAAAAGGTTCTGAGGCTTTTGTGACCAAATCATTAACATGTTTTTCAACTGAAGAATTCCACAATTTTAATGACGCTATGTCCTTTTTTATTCCCAAAACCGAAAAGCAACGTTGGCATCGAACGTAATCGCCAATTTTCAATTGAGAAATAAAAACTGTTTTATTTAAAACGAAGTAATAGGATCCATAAAAATAATCTTTATCATTTGGAGTTAAAGAAAAGTTTGTTGCGTTATCACTGTGCTTGCAGCAGAACCAGTCTGATGGATCACAATCGTTTCTTGGCAAAGGCAAGACTCGATTAAATTCAATTTGTTTGGAAATCGGAGCTTGGCAGTTGGCACAGTGAAATGAAATTGGACTATTTTTTTGTGGTAGTCCTGAACTGCTTGGCGTAATGAATGACTCTCTGTCATCTCTTTCTGAATTATTCAACACTTCAGCTTGAAAACTTCCATATTGGCAATCAGCTGGATTGGTTTGTATTCGAAATGATATCCAGTTATCAGTTATCATTAAAGTGGAAAGCGTCACGGGGATAATTTTCAACGAATTCAACAATAAACGTATAGTTTTGTCATCCATTTGTAAAATTACGGAATTTTCGACTATTTTTACAGAGATAGAAGGATTGTTTTGATTGTTTTTGTAACGAATGTATGTATTTACAACACGCAGCCGCGGGCGTAATTCCAAAGTCACAGACTCCATCAGGTCCATAAGTAACAGAAGTTGGGACTAGATGCAAGCTCGTTTGTCTGGGATCTCCAGTGAATGAGAACTGTTTAATAGCAGTATAATTAAATGTCGATTCAACTACCTGTTTCGTGAATGGATTGATGAATATGTTGTGAAGAGAGTTAAGAATAGCAAATGTCCATTTGTTGTTGCCTAAAATAACATATAAAACATTTTTTTTTTTTATTTCCTTTTTAAACTTTTTTTGGTTTATTAAGAATATAACTAAACACATTTAATATCTTGATATTAAAAACAATATTCTATTAGAACCTTTTGTAATTAAATTTACCTGAGGTTGCATTTGTTGGAAATGTGTAAACATATTGTGAGAATTTCCAGGTGAAATTCCAGCAACAAACGGTCCAGCAGCCTTTTCCTTATTTTAATATTGCAACTTCCAAATGTAATAATTCAGGTAGAATGTAACAATATGTGAACGAAAATTCTGAATAATAAATATAACGCATAAATTAATATTTTTGTTTTCACGTTGCAACGGTTGGGTATTTTTAATACACTTGAATTTTCAGTTACATCTTATAGAAATATAACTCACCAATAAAATGATTCAAATTTCCTTTTAACTGTTTGTTTAATTCGTGTATTAATCAATGTCGAATACTTGACAGATTCAACGACCAAATGAACAATGAAGCCTTGTTATAATAATCACTGTGTTTGAAATAACTGTCAACAAAACGTCTGTTTGTCTTTCGCAGACCACGCACAATCGAATACTCCTTTTTAGGTTAGAAGGGATTGTATGTTCACAGTAAAGTCATAAAGGTGCCAGTTTAACCGTCGCGATAGACGGATTGTTTAACTTTGATGTTTATGTTCATCATGTAAAATAATTGACACTAATGATTGTAAAATAATTTTTCTAAATTTTAGCGCGTAATGCGGGAAGGAAGACGAACTCAAGCGGAAAATAATATAAAATTTTAAACGAAATATGATATCATGTTCACAAATGTTAAGAGGAATAGCCTCGATAAACATTTCCGTTTTGGAGAAACATCGAAATATTTGATATTTTTATTTCACATATTGATATGGTTTACAGTACCAAAATGTAAGTATCTTTTGTTTGCAGATATTATTTATTTATATAAATATTTACAATATTTTCTGTAATATTTTATTTCAAAAGCTATTTATAAAATGAAATGCAAAATCATTAATATAAGAAACGAGTCGCATTTTCTTATGTTTAATCATTTATATTAAATAATAAATTTTTTAGGTATTCAAAGCATTCCAGACGCAAGTCAAGAAGGTGCCTTAAGATCTTTCAAAAGTTACAAAGATGTTACAATGTTTCATTTCATTGTTCCTGAAGAAACACTACGAGCCACTTGGCAATTTGCTGCATTTATGGATAACAAAAAATGTCTACCTCGAAAAGTTCATATGTAAGTATTTGACCAAACGTTTTCCATCAAATATTTAAAAAAAAATTACAGTTATATAATTTCTTATTTTCAGATATTTAAGATGGAGTAGTTTTCCTGTAATCTCTGAAACAAATGATTCCATGACCTCTGACTTTTACGTAAACTATGAATATCAATATTCCATTACAACTGAAACTGCCTTTGAAACAACATCTATGGTTATTTTACCAGTTTACAGTCCACAACCCGGGGACTGGTTTGTTGGTGCTCATTTATCTTATTGGGATGAAAAAGTTCATCAGCAGGTTCGTTTGTCATTAAGTAATTTTACAATTTATTTTTATTAAAGAAATTCATAAAATTTCATTTGCAATTTTAAAATTAATTACCATTATTTTTTATGCAGGGGCTTAGCCATAAGTGTCAATATAGCATAGGATCAGTAGCTACTTGGAGTCGAGCTAGTGATATACAAAGTATACCTATAGGCTATACAAAAACTATGAGGACAACAGGAACAGAGTCATATTACAAGTAAACTTATCTTTACTTTTTTCTTGAATTACATAAGAAAATATACATGGTCATGATGTTATTAATCATTTGCTGACTTTTCTTTATCTATCTTACTTTGTTTTTGTAGAAAAAATATGTTTTGCTAAGAAATGTATCACTGTGTAAAATAATGCTTTTAAGGACATGAGCTATCTCAATCATTAATGATAAATTGCATCTCAAAAATGGTAGCATTATAAAGAAAAATGGGATTTCAAAACTCAATTTAACTAGTATGAATTACAAAAAAAAAAAATGGTTTTATTTATATTACATAGTAATGTAATTTTTTTCATAATGTAATGTACTGTTTACAGAATATATGTCACATCAAATGTTTGGAGCTTACATGTTCATGTCTGGGGTTGTTCATTTACATTGAAGAAACTTCGCAATTCCATAACTCCTTGTATTCAAAGCATGACTTTACAAGGTCGAACACTGCCAATGTTAAATCACACGCATCCAGGTCCAGCTGTGAATCTCACTATGAATGATTCTTATACATTTACCGATTTTGGACCTTACGAAGATAGTTACTATTATCTTTTAGTAGTATCTGATAGCATAATAGATTTTAATGTGAAAGTTAGTGCATCTGGTAAGTTTATATTTAAATTATTAAATATATAGCAAAAGAATACTGTCTATATAAATACTACTTTTTTTTTTAGAATGTCCAGTAAAAAACGCAGAGAAACCATATGTGAGAAGAGCATTTGATCTTCAATCCTTGACTGATAACTCAGTGCAATCCTATAAACAAGATTCAAAACTTTATAATTCTGATCATAATTATGATCAGAAAAAAATGACCAAATCTATTAGTGAACATAGTAGTTCTGATGAACTCTCGCTTATGGAGAATGAAAAATGCATGCCGAGATTCGAACTTGCAAGAATCAAACATACTCAAATTTTTTCCAAAAATTATATATTGAAGGTGAGTTATTTGTGGAATACTTTATGTTTAATCAATTTCAAATGTACATTAGAGTAGGTCTAATATTTATAGATAATTATTACTTAGAATATATTCAATAAATATATTTTAGGGAGAAGACTGGGTAATTTTATCGGATGTTATGCCAACAATATTGCAATTCAAAATTTTACCTCTTATTGATATTGGAGGAACCATGAACATAGATATCTATCTTGAAACTGACGAGGTGATAATTTTACTTGAAAATATGCTTAATTTCCAATTACAGTTTTAAAAATTAAAATACAATTTTATATGTATTAAATTACAGCAATTCAGTAAACAAATAATTGATGTTGAAATATGCATTCAGAGTGGTAATATACCAAAAAGAACGAATGGACAAATTTTGTGTGACAATTATGGATTCCCCACGCGAGTTGCATCTAATAAAAAAAATAGTAGGTTATTAATTCCATATCCACGGGCAGATACGTGGTACATCTCCTTACAAGTAAAATGTTATATGGGAAGGTAATTTTAGTTGTTATATTTTTTTATTTTATATTAAACAACATTGTTGTTAAGTATATTCATTGTACAGTTCTCCTGTTCGATGTGAATTGAAAAAGATACCAGTGTCCTTGACTGTCAGACTAAGTCGCTGTGTTTATCCTGGTAATTATTCTTGTGGAACTTTTGGTACTTGTAAAGACGTTCAACAAGGACTTTTATATTACAGTTTTTGCGAATGTTACAATGGTAAGAAAATTTCATGAATCATTTTATCAATACAGCGATGCATTAAAATGATATTATCAAATGAAAATATTGTATTGGTTTTGTATGTCAAGTTACTTCATCAATTATATTTATTTAACATTTTCAGGTTACAAAGGCTGGGCCTGCAATGATAGTTCAAATGTTAGTTTTCAAACGTCTACTT
Source organism: Aradophagus sp. ZL-2020 (assembly GCA_022817685.1). NCBI lineage: Eukaryota > Metazoa > Arthropoda > Insecta > Hymenoptera > Scelionidae > Aradophagus > Aradophagus sp. ZL-2020. Next base: position 26,205 of record JABFOV010001129.1, read on the forward strand.
TGTTTATGACTTTATTGCTTACAATAAGCAATATTTTCTTTTTACCCGCTATATACGTTGCTGTGAAAAGAGGTTTTCATGCTGAAGGATTAATATATTTTTCTACAATGTTATTTTCAACATTATATCATGCTTGTGATCAAGACTTTACTACTTACTGTATTGCTAAATACGAAGTAAGTATATTAAAATGTGATATTATTCATAAAATGAACAGCTATCAATATAATGTTTTATTTGTTATAAACAGTTCATAAAATTTATATTGATATAACTATATATTAAATGTGTACGCATAATAATTTCAGGTACTTCAATACACAGATTTTTTTACCAGTACTCTCGCATTTTGGGTAACACTTGTTGCTATGGCAGAATTACCAGTTCAATTTGTTCCTTTAGCCCATATGTGTGGAGTAATTATAACTGCCTATGGTGTACAATCAGATAAAACGGGATTGTACAATGTTTTAATTCTACTTTCCCTTGGCATATTTATTATTGTAAGATCTAATTTCATTTTTCTATACATTATTATAATTAAAAATTTGAAAAACATTAAACGTAGAAAACATTCTCAGTACTATTATCTAGCTTGTTAAAAAAAATTCTTTTTCAGATATTTTCATATATCAGATTTTGTATAAAAACAAAGACGTGGAAAAACTCAAAAAGAATTATGAATCTTCTTATTGGATTCTCATTAGTGATTTCGGGAATTATTCTTTACTGCATCGTTGAAACTGAAGCAAATTATTATGTAAGTGTTTTATTAAATAATTGATCAATATATTTAATTTATTAAAAGAATTTAAATAAATAATTGGTTAAATAAATAATTTTACTTACTATAAAATGAAAAGCCAACTTATTTTCATTTCAGTAGTATCTTTATGAATCGTGATATAACCGCAGTTATTATTTTCATTTGCAAATGCTATTAACTGATTCCGTTATAATAGATAAAACGTTTCCTTATTTGCAGTATATGCATAGTGCTTGGCATGTGATGATCGCAGTGTCGTTGATATTTCTACTACCATCATCACGCAAAGGTGTTTCGTTTGACAAATCGGCTCCATCGCTGGATTCTACCAATATAATTTTTTCACAAAACGCAGTAACTAAAGTCAAATCAATTAGCTTAGCTAATTTAACTAGTCCCACTGGAGTATTTAAAACTGTTAATACTCAAGATAGTATCATGACACAACCAGCTCTAATTTAAAAATTTAAAAATATTTTTTTGCAATCATCCATAATTAATGTTGTTATGCAATCATCTATAATATGTTATCAAGAATTATTAAAATAGAATAAAAATGATTTAATGGAAAAGACTATTTAAAGTATACTGAACAAATTATATAAAATTGAAACTTATTTGAATGTTATTAATGTTAAGCAAATCAACGATTACAAAGAAATATTGTATATTTTCTATAAAAAATAATCAATTATAAACAAACAATACGAATACTTGCAAATATAATGCTCAAAACGGCTGAATAATTATAATAGTTACAAAATACCCGTTATTAC